>PVJH01011308.1:0-69364 GCA_004026705.1 Nesogale talazaci
TTTCCTCAAGACTTCAAAGTGTATCAAAAATAGAAACCCTGATAAATAATTATATTTTATTCCAGATATGTTTCAATTGGGCCCATACAATATGCCTATTTAATTTCTCTACCAAAAGGAAACATTGCTTGCATGATCATATACTCTGCTTGTTTAAAATAATACCTTAACTCAGGTCAAATGGAACTCACTTCTATTATTCCTACTTCAGAGGAAATTGTTATTTGAAATCTCAAGATAAGACAGCCAATTGACCATAATTCAAAAATATATAGTTTTTCATAATATTTACCACATATGAAATCCTCTAACAAAATTGTAGATTCAAATTACTTGATCATCATTCCAAAACATGGAAATTTGTTCAAAAGATGCTCAGGCACTAACACGTTTAGAATACAATTGCTGGTTTCCGTCAACATGTAATTTTCCTAAGTAGCATAAAATGGTGTGCCTTCATCCATTCTTCTGCTAAAGGAAGGCAGAGAAAGTATGTTAATACTTGCTTTCTGGCCAGAGTGTTTCAGGGATATCGCTAGTAGTGTAGCTCACATGTGGGTAGCATACATTGACACAAAGGTGCCCCCCATACATGACAAAAACATTCTGAGAACTGAAATGTTAGTAGTAAATATTTCAAATAATTTACAAATTAATCTAAAATACTAAAAGTTGACAATTAGGACAAATAGAACCTGAAGACAAACCTTGTGCGCTCTTAGGCAACATAGACAGGAGTTGGTGTTCACACTCACCCTCAACTCACACTCTCTACAAGTTCTTTGGGGTTCTGAGCATTGCAACACTACACAGAACTCCCAGATAATAATCATGATAAAGCGGTTTTCGCTGTTGTTTTTAAGGAAGGTAACATGCTGTAATTCAGGTGAGAAAATGTTCAGGATATAGCTGTTCAATCAAAACATGTCACACAGTTATTACTTCGAGCTACTAAGAAATGTCCAAAGGGCCTGCCACTTTGCTGGAAGCCTCAACAGAAAGGCATTCAGCTCAGCTCATGACCCAGCACACCCAGGTCCCAGACAGAAAAGTGCAGAGAAACATGCCCCAGTCAGGCTCCTCCTCAAGCACTTGGCTTCACCTTCATGGGTCAGCAAGCTTACCAACCCCCCCACCCCCAAAAAGCTGCTCTCCCTCCCACTGGAACTCCTCTTTACTGGCTCTGTGGGTGTGAAGTTCAGCCCTCAGGCTCTTGGTGGGGCCCCTGCTCTTCCAAGGCCACAGCTGTCTTCTGGATGGCAGAGTCCCTTTGCAAGGACCTCGTGGTCTAGAAGGAATACTTCACTCATGGCTCTCCAAGGTATTTAAACCACCTACACCGCCTCCCCACCCCCCCACACACACATACACAACTCTTCTCAGAAGGCTCATTTTTTGTTCAGCAGGATGGAAATCCAAAGAATACTGGTAACAATCTCTCACAGGTGAATTCGCTTTCTTCACCCACCCAATTATTCATACCTGTAAAGGAAAAAGGCTTTTGGTGGGAGGTATAGACAATTTGCCTAGGAGAGCCACATTCAGTAATTCACTGCAACACCAGAACAAACCACATCTGACAAAAAGTTGGTAGTAATTTCTTTTAAAAGAATTTGCAGAAGACTAGCCCCAAGGAGTTGGATATTAAAGGTGCACCATCTATCTAATTCTGCAAGATGTTAGATCACTCCATTCCCACCACCACGCCTCATTTTAGTATATTCGCTTATGTCCCTGGTTTCTGCCATTCATTGTGATGTCTCACAGAAACTCAAAACTTGAGGAGAATATCTTGTGTGATTGAAGTACTCTTAAGTACCAAATTTGAATGCCAAGCAGAGGCCAACCAAGTGCAGGGCCCAGATTCAAAAGCCAAATATGCTTGAAAGTCAAGGAAGATCTTTCTTTTAACCGTCAGGGAATGGAAGTCACCAAAGAGGGAAGGCTTGATAGAGGGATAGCTTACTGCTTCCAGCAGGTCGTGCCCTCAAGAAAAACAAAGGATAGTACTTAAGGCGTACCATCTAGAGTCTAGCAGGTTCTAAAGATAACCCCAACATAATCCTATAAAATAGAACTCCTTCCTAAAGGAGATTATAACCATAGTAACAAAAGCTAGATTTTACAATGCACCATACCAGGGATTATGTCCAGCAGGGCTATAATAAATAGTTGACTACATCTCAGACATACACTTTCATTAATCATAAAAATACTTTCATATACTTTATTATTTTACTCATACCACAATGTAAAGAATGTACTGTATTTTTTTACATTATTGCTTAATGTTGTATTAAATGACTGGGTGTTACTAGAAGATAGCTCTTAATATGAAAATTTCATTGTTGAACATCACATTAACTCATTTAGAATCTCTAAATAATCGTTGTGTTATTTAAAATGTGTTAAGTGTATGCAAGAAGCATCAGAATTCGATGGGAGACTAAGTAGATTCACTGACCTCCAAAATTGGTCAAATACAAACCTTTCAGGATGTAGCATATAAGGAAGAGCAAGTAGTAATGAAGGAAGAAGTGCAGGCTGCCCTGAAGACACAGAAAACAAGCAATTTCATAATAAGCAATCTGAAAGCAACTACTAATGACAAGAAATTTGTCTGAAAGCTGAAGAGTTTATACATACACACACACATATATATGTATAAATTACCAAAGAAAATGATCAAGAAGAATATAAAAATTATTAAGCAGTAGCATCCATATTCACCACGTCTGTCAGTTTGTTGTACTATGGTGTCTTGTGAGTTTCTGTGACGCTGGAACTTACATCACTGGTATTTCAAATATCAGCATGGTCACTCAAAGTGAACAAAAGATCAAAAGTTTAGTGGCATTCAGTCATTTTATTGTATGAGAACTCTGTACAGTATTGAAAGTCAAGGCTATTACTTTGAGGACTAAGGGGCTTCAAGTTGGGACATTGAATAAGGGAGACAGAAGAAGAATCAATGCACCTGAATTGCGGAGCTCTAGAATAACATTGAAAATACCAGGAGCTCCTCAAAGGATACACCAATCTGTGTGCTGGAATAAGCAAGACCAGAAGGTACCTCAGAGGCAAGATGGCAAGACTTCTTTAAACATTGGCCATGTTGTCAGGAGACACCAGTCCCCGAAGAAGAACACCATGCTTGGTAAAGTGGAAGGGAAGCAAACAAGAGGAGTTCCCTCAAGGAAATATAGTTTTAACATAGTACCTTCAGCAGTGGGCTCAAGCCTGGGAACAATTGTGAGGAGTGTTCAGGACCATTCAGTGTTTTGTTCAGTTATACATAGATAGGATCACTATGAGTTGAAGTTGACTTGATGTCACCTAACAAAAACGACATCATTTGAAATAAAATTATGCTGCAAATAAATCAAGAATGATTGCAGCAACAGAACAAATAGTTGTTGCCAGAAACTCCAGCTGGATTCAGGCGAGGACATGAAACAAAAGATGTTGTGTTTGATGCAAGATAAAATTTAGTTAAAAAGCAAGAGTATAAGAGAGGTGATTGATCATCTGTTATTGACTTTTAAAAGGCATTCAACTGTGTGGAGTATAACAATTTATGGGTAGCTTTGCAAATAACAGAAATTACAGAAAATTTAAGAGTACAGGTAGAACCTCTACATGAACCAAGACACACTCATTCCAATCAAAGAGGGACTACTGCATGACTTCACACAAGTAAAGGTGAATTCAGCATTGTACCCTTTCACCATACTTATTTAATCCACTGCTGAGCATACCATCAAGAAGACGGACAACATGAAGAAGAACAAGGCATCAAGATTGAAAGAAAACTCCGTAACACCCTGCCATATGGAGGCAGCTTGCTTGTCGAAAGGGAAGAATAGTTGAACCACTAAAATGATAATCAGACTCCACTTTTCTGTAATGATTACACTTCAGTATAAAGTAGCAAAAGCACTCGAAGGAGACAAATAAGAAGCAACATGATAATCAGAAAGCATATATTGAATTTGTCCAGTATTTCATTTCACATGAGTAGTGCCCACTGATGTCACATAAAAGATATCAAATGACAAATTTCAAATCCACTGAACAGGACGTCTTTAAATTGTCAAAAGCAAAGATGTCACTTAGAGGAATAAGGGTCACACAAAGTCCTGGTATTTTCACATTATATACATATGAGAACAGATTAATAAATTGAGAAAACTCAAAATATTTTATTGTGTTTGTGAAGACAAATATACCTGGGAACTTTAGAAGAGCGAGCAAAGCTGTTTTGAAATAAGTACAGCATTCATGTTCTTTAAAAATATGATAGCAAGACATAGTTTGCACATGGAATCAGGAAGGACCAATCTCTGGTCCAGGAAACCAGGCAGGAGGTTCCATGTAAAGAAGAGTCTCAGTGAGATTGTGGATTAACACCATGACTTTGATCATGGACGCGAACACAGCAAGCTAGTGTAGGATTGGGCCTGTCCATTCTGTTACATATTATTGACTATGAGTGCCAACCAACTGGACAACATCTCAGAACAGTAAGTGCAATATTAAATGTAACTGCAATCATGCAAATACATAAATTCCTACACAAATTTTACTTCTACATGTATAAATCTTCAATGCCCGGAACTACAATATTTCAATAACTGGATCTGGATAGTTTCAGCTTAGCTATAAAGGAGCTAGGGTTAGTTTCATACTTCTCTCAAGAATCAATACTTTTTTAGCCATGTGTCTCCTTACAATGTTAACTTTTACAATGAATTATATTTACATCCCAATAAGAAACTTGATGATAAAATAAAAGCTGCTCTATAGCTCAAAGTTTCTGAAGTGTGATAAGTGCTAAAGTATATTTAATGACCATATGGATGCTGAAAATGTTTAATTTTTTTTCCTATGGGTGATGCTTTAAAGTCATTTTTAGATTAGTGTTAGATTTTGTGAGAATATTTTTAAATATATATTTTGCTAAAATAATTAGCTCTGAAGAAATTTTGACTTGTTACAGGTTTAAAGGTGCATGCACATATATAGACTACATACACATAATATGATGATTACATAATTGTGCTATATCTGTAGATGGTACTAGTGATAGGAGTTTCTGAGAACAGATATGGATCAAAATAAAATGATGACAGCATTTTAAGAGCAAAAAATACTTATTATAAGTCAAAAATCATCTGCTGCTTTCTCAATTATCAAAACAACCAATTGATTTAATATTATTATGATCTCCATTTTAATTTTGATGAAAATCTACCCAAATTCACAACCATTAAGCAATAAGGAGTAAACTCAGATTTGGTACCAGATACCATGTATTAAATCACAGTATTTTGAATATTTAAAGGTAAAACCTAAAATTTCAGGCGAAGAAAGAAATTGAGAGCAGATTAAAAATACTTTAAAAGTTTTCCTCAAATTTAAAAAATAACTAATCAATTCAGTTCTAGGATAGTAAAGTAAAAGTGTGCTTAGGAATATAGAGGAGACTGTACTGAAACATTTCATTCAGAAATTATGTTCTTAAAACAAGAGTAAAAGGGAGTAAGAATATACTATTCAAGATTGTTAGAGGACCAAATAAATAACAACTTATCTATTATTTTCAAAATGTGAACAAAGTACAAAAATATGAACACTAAAACATAGCATAATTTTTACCACTGATAAAACTGAAGGGCTGTATGGCTTTTAACCCTAGGACATAATAGATGCTACAGCTTACTATTGTTGAGTGTCTTTGAGTCAGACCCAAATCATAACAATTCTGTGAAAAACTTAACAAAACAGCTTGGTTCTGTAATATCCTACCCTTGTCATTACATTTGAACCCATTGTTGCAACCATGTGTGAATCCATCTTATTAAAGATCTTCTTTTGTTTCTGCTGATCATCTACTTTTATCCAGCTCCACGGACTGATAATTCTCATAACATGTCCAAACTACATAATGCAAAGTATTTCTTTTCTTACTTCTAAGGACTTTTTTACATGTTGAACTGTAAAAATTCTCCTCCTGAAAGAATCAAGGGCATGTTTCAAAGAAATATTGCTCTTTATATCAACACAATTTCAGGACACAATTTTGGGAGCCCTTGTTCTTCAAAATAAAAAGTCCTTGAGACTTTAGTCTTTGAAACTATATTTGAACAAAAATATTGGAATGAAATATCTCTAAGTTAATGAAGAATGATGAAGCTGTGCTTTCTTGGAAGATAATTGCAATCAGACTTTTTTATCCTGCTGTTGGTTAGAATCAATCAAGGTATTCCACCTCTTAAAAAAAAAATCAAATTCTCTACACCTGTGCTTATGCAAGGTTACCATAACAGCCTGAAACTAAAAACTTGTAGGTTTGTGGACCCCGGAGGTGCCTTGGAAGGAAGAGTTGGCTAAAATATTTTTGCAAAATCATTATTGAAAATCAACTCTAGCATGCCTGCGATCCACAGACATTGTCTCTGCCCTCACGTTGGAAAGACTGCTGCACAGAACTAATTCATAGGGAAAGTCCTCGGCGACGCACCAGCCGGCCTGCCTGGGCAAATGTTGAAACCCTCTCAGTTCCGTGGGCAAGCTTCCCTTTCAGTGTCTCGTGGTTTTGCACTGCCTTCCTTATTACAGCTCTGTCTTCTGCGACCAGGTGGTTTCTGCACAGTGATTTGGGGTCTGAAACTTGTACTCTATTCCAGACTCTTCTTCAGAGTAGTGAAGACCCACTGCACCTTGTGAGATTGGTTCTTATATAAGCCTTTTCCTCACTAATTCAACGGCCTCGTCCACCCACCAGGACCACTGCTTGGCCAAGCCTTTTGGTATACCAGGGTTACTAATCTTGCATAGCATTTACCAATCTCTCAGAATATAAATTGCAGCCAATTATTTGGTGGGAGTTAAAGAGCTGGTGAGAAAGACGATATAAAAGTGGCTTTGATGGTTACAGTAAAACAGGTTGAAACCCTATTTTAAGGTGACAAAAATTTGAGAACAATCAGATTAAAAATGAAAAACACTAATGTATACTTTTATATTGTTGTGAAGCTATAGTAACATAAATTGTTTGCACTGTCTTTTAAATACTAAGTACTTAAGAAATATCAGATTTTTACGTGGCTTGATTCAGACTCAAAATAATATTTTCAAAAACTTGACAATATACAGTTGCAGGGTCTGCACTTCTATTAAATCATCAGTGAATCCCCACTGACAATTGACCAGGATGAATAACCTTGCTATAAGATAGAATGCATTGGAAAGTGGCCTAATGCAGATAAAGTTATATCAAAATTTAGCATCTTATCCTTTGTTCTACCTTTGGACCAATTTTAAATGTTTTACTCTTATTACTATTTTCCGCTATCATATAACTGAGTTTATTCTATGCTTTATTTTCTTGTGCTCATTGGTTTTTGTATTGTTTTGTTGTTTTTATGTGTCTCTCTATATGAAATTCAGAATAAACAAATCTATAAAGACAGTAGCTGGATTAATAATCTCTTGACATTATGGAAAGGGATGGGTGAGGAAATAAGGAGATAAAAATTAATGAATAAGTAAGAAGGAAATATTTTGAAATAGATTGTAGGGATGATTTTATAAGTCTGCAATTATTTTAAGCTAATCAAATGTGTGATAGATAAATTATATGTCAATTAAAAAATCCACAATTTAATGGAGAAATCTTAAAATCTTGTAGGTTCATGTAAGTATTATTGGATAGTAGGTTGATATAAGTGTGGATATTAGTGTGATATTGGTGCAGTTTATCTTGAAGGATAAATCTATATTCTATAATAGGAAACACATACACATGGGATAGTCCATAAAGTTAAGCTCTATACCCAGACAGGTATTCACAGAAAAATCAAGATAATGAAATATTTAGAAACATTCAGTATGAAGTAGATTTGAAAGAGCCAATAATCCTGATGTTTGAAAAATGAAATAAGAGGGTTAAAGGAAACATGAGTAATTGTGACCAAGTAAAGGAGACGGTCCCAGAAACATCCATAAATTCACTATCACACAAAAATAAGTTCCCTATTGACCAAAAAAAAAAACTGAAAAAAGATATCATGATCTGTTTGAGTGTGGTCAAAACCCGAGATGCATCTCTGACTCTATCAAAAATATTGCAAAATCACATCAATATTGTGCTAAATGAATGTATATAAATATATTGCTGCCCTGAAATTAACTCTAGCATTTGGTGGCCTTGTGCACAACAGAACACAACATTGCCTTGTCCTTTATCTTCACAATTCCTCATGCCTTAAAATCACTGTAGCTATTATTTGAGCCAATCCATCCCACTTAGGGTCTCTCTCACCATTGTTAACCCCTCTCTTTCACCCAACGTGATGTCCTTTTGCACTGACGTATAGCTCCAGAAGACATATCAAAAGAAGCAGGTTGAACAATGTTCTGTGATGCTTAAGGTTTTCATTTCAGATATTGGGGAATTAGTACCCAGACCTTTCTTCTTAATTTATCTTAGTCTGGAAGTTCCATGGAAATGTGTCTACCATGGATGACTCCACGGGTGTCTAAAATACTAACAGCATAGCTTATAGCATCACAATAGCATACAAGACACCAGAGTATGGCAAGCTGATGGACGAGTTGTGGAAAATAATATCAACCTATGTAATTTCACAATTGTCACTTTATACATGGCCCCCTAACTACATATGTTACATAGGTTGATTGTAATATTGGTTCTCCTATTCAGTGCATGCAAGGAGTTGCTGTTTGGTAGATAAGTTATTAAAAGTAGCCTCTAAGATTTATTTAAGTCATATTTAAAACAATACTGGAGCTATATGTTTAAGAAACTGCAATCAAGATAATTGGTAATCCAATTGAATCTTAATTAATAATTTAGAATTAATTAAAATTATTATTTGAAGTATTAGGATAATTTTTATGATCTTTTTTAAATTATGCATTTTGTAATTTAATAAACTATTGTAACAAAGTACTAAAATGCATAACCAGGAAGAAAGATCTTAAGAGAACACTAATATCTCAAGTTTATTTTATTTTTAAATAGAAAGAAGTGTTACATTGTTTAAGAATAAAAAGCAAAAATATTTATGCTGTATATTTCAATTATGGAAAAATAGTATTGAATATAACTTCCAAATTGGACAGGTTGACAGGACAGGTTGACTAGGGAAGCAAACCAGAGTCCCTCATTGTGTAATACAGAGAGCGTCATTATCAAGAAGAAACTACATATTGAGAAAACATCTCAGCCAAGACCAGATCAAGGCCCTACATCTGATGTTAGTCCACATGTCCCATACTAGTCCATAAATTCCTCGTTAGACTAATAGCACAGCAATGATGTTGAATGCAGGAAGGTCGCAAGTCTGTGGGTGGAAATTCTTGTGGATCCAGTGGCAGTGCTAATGTGTCTCTGCTGTTGTGGGTATCCACATGACTCCTCTTGCTTTGTGTGTGTCTGCCCCACAGGAAAGTGAAGGAGAGAGGGAGCCTGGCCACTGTCAGAGAGCAAGAGGGAATCTTTCAGGAATTCTCATGCAAAGGTCAAGCCCATAAGGAGACCTCATCAAGCTGTGACCAGACTGACAGACCAGACTCAAACCAAGTTCTCATTTATCAAGTTGACATGGAATTATGTAACTGTCTCACAAAAGTAGGAAAGCATTTGGACTTCCTAGTACATATCAATCAGTCTCTCTCTTTGTATGCACGAACGTTCTTAATGACCACCACTACTTTCTCAAGTAAAAAGATGAATCAGAATAGAGGAATATTGAACTATTATTTCAAGTTCACACAGCAAGTAATTGGCTCAGCTTTTGGCCTCTGTTAGTCTTTGCTTGAGTATTTTTAACTTGTCATTTGAATATTTTAATTGGATAATTAAAATTTGCACAAATGAAATATAGAGAAGAATGTATGTACAATAAAATTCAAGAGCACTGCTATCAGTTATCATTGCCAATAATTAAGAAAAGTTAGAACTGAAAAATGGCATAAGAAAGACTCCATTTGAATGCTAACTACTTTGATGATGAAGAAATCTTGTCATTAATATTCTTTCGAATTATTCTGAACAAATCTTATGGAGAAATTTGGAACAAAGTAAAACCTAAACTATTTGCAACTTCTGTAACATGATATGTTTATAAGCCTTTTTCAAAGTTGGATACATCTCACATATTGTAGCTATATGGTGACCATACATGATTGTCACTTTTTGACCTTCTACCAGATGGAAAGCATCAAATCCTGTAATTTTGCTTTTGAAATCCTGATGTTTGTTGTTTTGTTAGAGAGGAAACAGCACATTGCTACATCTTCTCCAACAGTGAGTTTATTATTGAATCAATGATGCCATTTTCCATAAAAAGCTTTCATGAGACCATAACAATCTCCTAAATAAAACAGGCTGTGCTCATCTGGTGACCTGTTTCTTACACTTCAGATAGTGCCAGATGCTTTCAAGGAAGGGAACATAATACTGGAACATGTTATTTTGGCCATATTATTTTTGTCATATCTTACCCAATTTTTTTCTTGGAATAAATGCCATTATTTTATTAGCTTTAATATAATTTAAATATTCCTAGTAATTTGATCATAATTTTTCCAAAATAAAATTAAGTATTCAAATCATAAAAACAGATGTTGGCTACATACGAATAAGAAGATTCTCTCTTTCTCTCATCAGACATTGCAATATGATTCATTATAAATCAGCATATTGCTACTGGTTATTTAAGAAAGGTGAAACTCTTTATCTTTAGAAAAGCATAGACTTTTCTGTGTCCAGGCACTGTTCTTCATAATATAGAAAGATGAGAAATATGGAATAGGTTTAGAATAGACAACATATCATACACCTTTATCACCATGGATTAAACATCACATTAAATTTTACAGGATTAAATATGAAATAACCAATTAATCAGAAAGGAACAATTTGTTGGCAATCATTAAGAACTATATTTAAGATTCCATGGTCATTCAACTTTAAATAATTTTAGCATAAACTAAAACTGAACTCACTACCATGGAGTCATGTCTTATAATGAGCCTACAGGACAATGAGAAACTGCCCCTGTGGGTTTTTGGAAACTGTAACTCCTCACCAAAGCAGAGAACCCCACCTTTCTCCCTGCATGCACCTAGGAGTCTTGGACCACTGTCAATGTGCTTGGAAAGCCAACACATAATCGCTATGTCGCAAGGTCTCCACTTTATACATATACACTTGAATAATCTCAATTATTATGGGATAACTATAAACACTACAAGATATATGACCAAAGCCTTATGCTGCAATTATACTGTAAATAATGGCTTTCCCTGACTTTAGATTACTAAAACTCACTTTGTCTCTATACTATGAACATATAATGAATTTTGCAAAATAATACATATGTGTACATATGAATATGTAAGTGCATATATGTGCATATATTCACACATTCTGTTAATATATATACATACATGTGTGTATTTATGTGTGCATAGAAATGAATAGACACACATATACACCATTTGTTTGCCAGTGTGCATTGCTGTGTTGACTTGTGTGTTGCTATGATACTATTTGTGTCACTAGGATATAGAAAAATAGTAGGGTCATCCAAAGTGAACAGGACTCACCCACATTCCTATACCAAGAACAGACTACCAAAAATACATTGCACACTTGGAAATCATCCACTGAAAGTCTTATGGATAACAGGAGACCAGGGTGAGAAACTGAAAACTTGATGGATAGCAGCAGAACAGGGTCAGAGGGAGTGCCGGGAGAAGAGCTCTTCAGGACAAATGTCACTTTGAGTAAGACTGAGGAAGAGCTGCCTTCTCGAAGTGTTGCTGGCTATCATGATATTGATGCGGAAAGGCCTGCAAGAGTACAACTTAAAGGACCTTCATTGGCTGGTGGAGCACAACTCAAAATGAGAAGAAACAGCTGCAAATATCAGTTAATGATCCGACCTTGTTATATATGGAATCTAGGCACCAAAAGTGTTAGGATACGATAATAAAGATCATCATTGTAAGAATTAATAAGTTGAAATGAAGTTTTCTTGGCCAATTTTAATTAGTGAGTCACAGGGTTTGCTATGTTGAGAATGGCAGACTTAAGAGAAATGGCACTGTATTCAATATCTACAGTGGCATTTTAGTACTATGCCATCTCTGACAGGATACTATCTTCTATCTACATACAAGGAAAAACAGTCATACAACTATTATTCAAATGCAAGCACCAACCACCAAATCTGGTAATGAAGAATTTTACCACCATTTTCTATCTCAAATGGATCAAACCTGCAATCAAGGTGTAAAGATATTAACCAGAAATTATAATGCAAAAGTTGGAAACAGAGTATACGGGACAATATTTGGAAACATGGCCTAGGAAAGAAATGAATCTGGAGAGCACAAGGTAGAGTTTTATAAGAACAATGACTTTTTCATTGGAAATATCTTCTTTCAACAATGCAAAAAGCTATAATACATTTGGCTATCTCCAGGTAGAATACACCCACTTGGAAATCACCCAGTTTGTAATTATTCAGCAGTACTGATATTTTTGTTGAGTTAGGTGACATGGCTGTTAAAATAGCACTGGTGATCAAGGTTTTCTGTAAGGTTGATGACTGCATAATCACCCTATGTGAAAAATCACAAAATTATATTTCTTACTCTTTTAAAACTGTCATCTATACAACAATGTATTAGAAATGCTCATAGTAATGTTCATTCCATCTATGGGTATCAAATATGAGCTAGAACTGTGCTTGTTTTGTTAATTTTTTCATTTCATAAAATTTATTTTACCTTTCATGAAAGACTATGTTTTTATTCTCTTGAATTTGTTACTTATGCCCCAAAGTCCAATGTGATATTTTAAGTAAATTATGCAATTCTTGAAAGTATTCAAAGAGCTCAAAATATTTTCTGAACAATTGCTGTAAATTCAACAGAAGCAGAAAGGGTTTTGCCAAAGACAAATATAGTATGTTTGAAAAGAGACATGGCCTACATATTTCTAATATATCAAACATATAAAAATTTATTCATATCAAACACAATGACTACTAATTTATATACCTCTAAGGAAATGGGATCCTATTCATACAGGGAAAAGATCTCTAAGGATTAATCACACAGTTGACAATGCTTGGATAAAAGCAAAAAATATTGTAAGTGAGGATGTCAACCAAGAAGCAGTATGGAAATATCATAAATAACAGTTTCATTATTTTGTAAGATAATATTTAATCTTGCTTCATTATTATTTAAAACTCATGATATAATCTAGTTTTGTGTACCTCTTTTATAATTCTAATTTAAGTATGAACTATATAAAACAATAGATTACCTTTCAGTATATCATTTTTTACATTTTTTAAACTTAAAATCATCATGAGGGCAGTGAAATAGTTGCTAAATGATCAGAATCGCACCACTGTAATAGACAGAAATAAAATGCAGTACGTACATGGGAAGAGACAGTGGAGAAGCTCAGTATCAGAAGCTAAAACCAATTAGTTAGGGTCAATTGTAGAACAATTTATTAATTGCTCATATGTAAGTTCAGATTAAACATGAAGAAAATTGAAATGAGTAGATGAGAACCAAAAAATGGTCATG
This sequence comes from Nesogale talazaci, assembly GCA_004026705.1. Lineage (NCBI taxonomy): Eukaryota > Metazoa > Chordata > Mammalia > Afrosoricida > Tenrecidae > Nesogale > Nesogale talazaci. The sequence goes on from PVJH01011308.1 coordinate 13,645, forward strand.
AGTGTATCCCACCTGAATTTTCAGAACACCTAGGAAGAGATTGATGTATTGAGCATGACCTGACTGCAAGAGATCCAGATTTGTGCGCATTCCAATGAAATGGGGCTCAAGACCATGTGAAAATTATTTTACAAATAACAATATCACATGCAAATATTTTTTCTGAAGATTAATCAACACAATTTGGAGCAGTACATAGAAGTCGCAGAAATCCAGGTGGATTCAGAAGAGGAAGCAGAACAACGAATATTATTCCTGAATTCAAATGGTTCATGAATGAAAGCAGAGAACATAAGAAAGATGTTTAATGATATTTTATTGATTTTGAAATGGCATGTGACAGCCTTGAGAAGAATAGGGATTCTATAATTCTTAATTGTGCTCATGTGCAAATGTGTGCATAAGCAAAAATGGTGAAGAAAGCTGATGATGCCCCATTATCAAAATATATAGTTTCTGGGGTCTTAAAGGTTGGAAGGTAAACAAGTGGCTATCCAGCTCAGAAACAACAAAGCCCACATAGAAGATGCACACAAGCTTTTGTGATCACGAGGTGTCAAAGGGATCAGGTATCAGGCATCAAAGAACTAAAAATTATATCATTGTAAATGAAGAGGTGTACCTATTGGAGACCCAAAGTCCATCTGTAGGTAAGGGGACATCCTCTTTCAGAAGGGTCACGGGGGGGGGGGTGAGAAACAAGCCAGTTAGAGTGCAGTATAGTAATGATGCAATTCTACTTTACAAATCTGGCTAGACTAGTACAGATAGGAACCAAAAGCACAGAGACTCCAGAACAGATGATCCCTTCAGGACCAGTGGTGATAATGGCAATACCTAGAGGGGAGAGGGAAGGTGGGGTAGAAAGGGGGAAAGATTATAAGGTTCTACATATAGCCTTCTCCCTGGGGTATGAGCATCAGGGAAGTGGGTGAAGGGAGACATTGGGGAGTGTATGAAATGACAAAATAATAATAATAATTTATACATTATCAAGGGTTGATGAGGGAAGGGGAAGTGGGGAAGGAGGAGAAAAATGAGGAGCTAGTACTAAGGACTTAAGTAGAAATCAAATGCTTTGAGAATGATGATGGCAACAAATGTACAAATGGATTTTTTGTATGGATTGTGATAAGAGTTGTAAGTGCTTCCAATAAAAATTTTTTTAAGAGCTGGAAGAGCTCTCAATAAAATGATTTGGTTAAAAAATGTGCTCAGGTAAAACCTACACATTTATCAAGAGGCATTTGTGCTAACAGAACAATAGAAATTTGTACTTTAATATCAAGAATGTTTTCTTTTTTTTAGTATTTTTTAAAAATAATTTTATTGTGGGTTCTTACAGTTACTACAACATTCAGTACCTCATTTGTATCAAGCACGTTTGCACACGTGTTGCCACATACATTTCCAAACATTTTCCACTTGACCCCTTGGTACAAACTGCTCTTTAAAGAAAAAAAACTTCCCCTGGTCCCCCCTTTTTTTATGAATCACTTTATTGGGGTTCCATACAACTCCCATCACAATCCCTAACAACATCAGTTGTATGCAAGCCACTTTTGCACACCCATTGCCATCATCACTCTTAAAACATTCTCCCTCCCTCCAGGCTCCCATTACCAGCTCCCTATATTACCCTTCCTCTCCCCCTTCCCCTTGAACCTTTAGTAATTTACAAATTATATATGCATCAAGGTTGTGTCCTCTCACAATACTTTTTAATCTGAGCACATCATTAGGAAAGTATGCAGCCTTGGGGCTAGGGATGACTCCTTAACTTTGGCTGATATGCAGACAATACAAACTTGTTGACTAAATGAAGAGGTTTAAAAATACATGCCGATAAAAATCAAGAATTATAGCTCTCAGTATTAATTATGAATCAATGAAAAGAAAAACAAAATCCTCACAACTAGACCACAAGGTAAAGATAAAATGTAAGAGGATTGAATTTATCTAGGATTATATCTTACTTGGATCTATAATCAGTCCTCATGGAAGTGTTTCATTCTCTTTGTGCATAGAGTCTCTTATAGAAGCCAACTTGATGACAATTAATAATAACATATATATTTTATCATGGCATAGATTGTTGTTTACTTGAACTAATTATTGCAGCCATTCCATCATTTTAAATTCTTGCTCTCTTCCTCTGCTCCTCTATTTTAGCAAGCATGATGGTGTTCATAAATTGCCTAGTCTCTTCTCCTGATAACATGTCAAAAGCATGTGAGACAAGATGTCATCAAACTTATTTCCAAGGAGCATTCTGGTATTACTTCTTCCAAAACATATTTTTTTTGTTCTGTTAGCTGAGCCACTGTATTTTCAATATCTTCACCAGCACCATGATTCAAATTCATCAATCCTTTTCTCGTATTCTTTATTCCAACTTCCACTTGCATAGGAGGCAATTGAAAAAACATGGCTTAAGTTAGGCACATCTTAGATCTCCAAGTAGCACCAAATAAATTAACAGTCATTTCTTATTCTATTAAATATATCCTTAGACATCATTTTTATGTTCCCATCGGCTATGTAGATGTTCATTTCCTACCATCTAATATTCTTATGTATCTTTAAAATCATAAACCTGTAGAATATATACCTACTTTTCCTAACATGACACATTTGAAAATATGAATTTATAAGAGTAACATCCAATCATAGAAAAATATATCCATGATGGGATTAGAGACTTATCAGTTTTCGCAACTAGATACATCATAACAGACAAGGTCTATATAAAGAATAAAGCAACCTCCCTGGAAAGGAGTTTGGGTTTGTGGTTTTGAGATCACGATTTAGCATTACTTTCCATGATAAGATAATAATATCCTAATTTCCAGAATCAACTATGAACTTTGAACCTTGTAAAAATATAATATGTATTAATTCTTCAGTGTCATCTTTTTCTTTTTTTATCAGAAGATGTAAAATACATTCATAGCTTTTCATATGGCAGAAATTTCATTAATTAATTGCTATATGGTATTCATTGCATTAATACTTCACATATTTGTTGTCATTCCACTATTGATAGATTTTAGGTCTCCTCTATTCATTAGATATTGGGAAAATGTGCATTCTTATGGATGTCTTTTGATGTACATGTGTACTAATTTTCATGGGAAATAGTTACAGCATAAAAGTGCTACATTGTGATCTGCATGAGTAGACATAGTGTTTCTGGGTGACACAAATGGCTAGTCTGTAGAGGACTAGCTAGAAGTTTGAGATATCGATCCCACCCTAAGATATCCTAGAATAGTGGCCTGTTTCTCACTTTCTGAAAATTAAGAGTCTTGAAAATTCTATGCAGCAGTGTTACCATATAGACATGGGGTCCTGATGAATCAGAAATCAACTTGGCGGTGACTAATAAGCTCAGTTTCCCTGTATCAATCACTTACGCTGGAATCCCATATAATTCTATCAGCTCGTTCTTACCCCCTCTTGTCTCCATATTCATTAAGAAAATTAGAAAGTATTAAATGAAGATTTAATAGGATTTAATTGCTTATCCCATTTATTTTGAGACTAAATACACTCAGGAAAACTTTTAAGTCAAGCCGTTCCATGTCTTTATCAACCAATGTTTTAGACACCTAATTTCCATATTGCTCTTCCTTATCAACCCATGTCTCTGTGGAGATAGACTTGATATTTGATCTGAAAATCTTCACTTCCAATTAGAAATGTGAGTGGCTGCATCCATAACCATAATTTAGTCTAGAAAAGGTTATCTCTCGAGGCTGTAACAGTTAACCAGTTCAGAGAGTCACTCATATTTTTCTTCATCCAGCTAGATTCTGGTCAGCTCCAAACTAGGTCAAAAGGGTACCTGTTGTAGGTTTCAGTGTACACACACGTCAGATCATTTGCTCCCTCTCTTATTGTCAGTAGCCCGAATCCCTTGGGCCTAAAAACATGTCCATAGTTGGGTAGTAAACATGTGACTATAAGTCTGAAATCAAAGAACATCAAGGATAAAGTCATTTTCAACCTGCAGCAATATTTCTGGTCCTCAGTCTCTCAGATTGTTCTTTGCATCAATGGGCCCTTGGCCTCTTCATCGGTGAGCCAGGAAGCTCAGCTGTGCTTCACTGTACAATCTCATGGACTCTGGTTTCAGCGGTGTGACGTCATCTGTCTTCCCCAATTCGGACAGATCTTGCATGTGCTCCACTGGCAGCTGTTCTTTCTTTATGGTCCTGGGATTTTTCCCATGTATGCCCCCACAATTGATTTCTTATACTCAAAAGAATGGTAAATTGAACAATACTTGAGATAGAATTCTCTATATCTTATATGTATGGTTGTATACAAGAATTATATGCAAATGGATAAAATAATCATATGTAATTAATTTCACTTTCGCCACATTCTGAACCCTGACATAAACTTTCAAAATAAAAGCTGAGAAGTTCTTCTTGGCAGGTCTTCAAATTGAGGAAGGGGTGGGATCTAGCCTGTCAATCAAGTCGCAGCTTGATGACCTCATTTAGAGGCCCCATGGAGAAAAATAGATCACTGGAGAAAAGACACATGCTTTTTCTACCACACCTTCATGCTGACAAACCAGATGGAATTACACTGATGAAGCCAGAGTCCTGGAATTGGAGGAGTCACATGGGCACCCATGCTAGTGCTGAGATGCTTCCATCACCACTGGATCCACAATACTTTCCATTCATTGACCTGTGATCTTTCTGTATTCAGTATCATGACAGGGCTGCATGTATCAAAAGAGAAATTAATGGACAATCATTGACAAAAGGGATAATATCAGACTTATGAACTTGATCCAGATTGGGCTGAGATGTTTTCTTAAGGTACAATTGCTCTTTGATGTAAAGTTATTTCTTTCACACATATGAGTGTCTCTGGATTTGTTTCTCTAGCCAAACCAGACTGGCACACTCTATAAAGAACATTGTCAACTATGCTTCCATATGCTTGCTTTGTCTTTCCCAGAAAATAGAGTCTCTCGTGTTAGGGTGCCAAAAATTCAGACTGTGATAAAAAGAAATTTTATGCAGAAAAAGAATGGAGAAAGGAAAATAAATACTTACCCAGATGGGAAGACTACTAGAATATTCCAATCTGCAATGTTCTCAAAGAGTTACTGAGAAATCATTTTCTTTCACATAGACTGAAAATGCATGGACAGAAAAAAAAAACTAGATGTGGTGAATTGAAACAAAATGGTAATATCAGATAATAAATCAGAATATGTATGCACTGTGGTCAGCACAATGTCTATGAAATATCCTTAAAGTGGGAATCCTTAAAGAGTTTACATCAACTACAAAATGTCCCTGAAGACATATCTGGCAAAAGATCTTAGCCTTGAGAATCACATGCTCTATTCTGCACATGTGCGGTCACCATGAGTCAGAATCTACTCAAAGACAACTAATGATTCGGGGAGACTGTTCCCATTTCAACTGCTACCTATTGAACAAAAATGATCAGGAGAGGCAGACTCCCCACACACATGAAGGTAAGGTTGATTGGAAAGGAAGATGCTTGCTAGTGGAGACAAGGAGGGCATATGAACCAGTAATATTCATCTCTCTGAAATGAGGGAGCCTACCGTATATCTTCATTTCCCTAAGTGATAGACTTTTAAATATAGTCATGACAATTCTAAGAGAAGGTGGGAGTGGTCTAGAGTAAGTGGCCAGGGTATGCAGAGTGGGTGCCTGCACAATTGCTCTCTGAGACGCTTTCACTTGCGTGGCCTTCTGACACCAAAGGGCCGGCCTTCTCCTGGGTAGCTGGCCGGCTCACTCTAGTGGAGCGAATACTGCCAGACAGGATGACTCAGCCAAAATGAATCCTTCTTGACCACAGTTCTGCTCTCTCTTGTTCTTAGCACCCCAGGAAAGGAAAATGGTGTGAAAGAATGTGGGGGTCAAAGGGGCTGGAGTATCTAGTCTGGTAGGACAAGTGGCCTATTTTAGTACAACCTGCTAGGTTTGTTGATTTTTTTTTCTCTGCAAGAATTCCCTCCATTTCTGCTCTCTGCCCCTCACACTCTTTATAGGAATGGCTTCTTGAGGGGTTTTCTCTAGGAACCCTGGTATAAATAATAACAACAACAAGAACAACAACAACAACAAAGTGTTCAGTCTGGCATAGAGCTATGAAAGGCCAGTGTGCTGCCGGAAGGGGGGAAGGTCCATCGAACTTTCTAGCAAGTAATTTATTCTGACTACTCAGCAGGAATAAGCAATTCAGTTAAGCATTTATTTGGCAAGAGATGGTGATTTGCAGGGTTGTAGCTTTCTTTGTCACAGACAGCTGCGGTGGCATTTATGAACTTTATCTAAACCATATGAGACTCACAGTCATGCCAACAAGTCAACGCTGACTGTAGTGACCCTCTGTGGGTTTCTGAGACTGAAACTGTTGACAGAGGTAAAATGCACAAACTTTATCCTGTGGGTGGTTTCGAACTGAGGACGATAGCCCATTGCATAACTGCTACACCACCAGAAAAAGCAAATGAGAGGAGAGGTTATATTGTAGCAAAACATTTTGAACACAGGTTAACTGTGGAAAAAGAGAGAGAAAGCAAAAATTGCTTTGATCTCTGTGAAGTTTTGTTTTGCACCAAACTCTCCAAGGAAGGAAAAGTCATGAGGAAAATTCAGTCAACGGAAGTTATTAGCAAAGAAAACTTAAAAAACAAAAAGAAACTACCACAAATGCTGAAATTTCTCTGAGGGTATATACCTAGGAGTAGGTTTCTGGATCAGGTATTTATATTTATAGACTTTTTTGTTTTTTTTTAAGGAAGAGCTATAATATTTCCAGCAACAGTATGCAATAATCCTAGCTTACCTCAAACTCTGCAATTGCTATTCTTAACAAATTTTCTTTTCCCCTTTTTACCATCATAACATCATTGTCAATGTAAGATTGTATTTCATTTAGTTTGCAGTTGTATCTATAGATATTGGACGGCTAACCTTAAAGTGAGCAGTTCAAAGCTACCAGCTGTTTCACAGGGGAACAGGCCAGGACGTCTTCTTTCATTAAGATGTGCCGTCTCTGAGACCCTCAGGAGTCAGCCGACTCAGTCCGACAGGGTTACCATCATGCAGAAGTGACTCAGCGGCAATGGGGTTTGTATTTTAGGTTCATGGCGAATAATCACAAATATTTCTCCCTCTCTTTGCTAGCTGCTAAAAGTATTTTTGTTGAAATGTGTACTCATATCTTCTGCCTATTTTAAAATTAGATTGTATTTTTGTTATTGAACTGTTAAAATTTTTCATCAATTTTGGGGATTAGTTCCTTGTCAGATCCATTGTATCAAAAAAAGCTTTCTTTATCTATATGCTTTGTTTCTTGTCTTTTGGAGAAATCTTTTGATAAGCCTAAGTATTTCATTCTGAAATCTTTTTATCTTGTCAAGGATCTGCTATTTGTGCACTTTTAAGATTGTTTGATTTTTTACTTGTAACTTCCACAAAGTACCTTCCAAAGCACCTATCATTGTTCATCTTTTATTCTTACATGATCTTTATAATTTTAGGATTTGTATTTAGGTATGGACTTATTTGTAGTTAGGTTTATTTGGGGGGTGGACTTAAATGAGGTAAGGTTTCTATTTTATTTACCTACAACTAGACTGTCTCTTTCTCCTCTCATGAACTTCAGGTCTTTATTAAAGATTAGCTGTCCTTAAGCAAATGGACATAAATGTCTATAATCACAATGCTTGATGATTTCCTTTGTCTATGTGACTACTGTACCAGTATTAGTTTCTGGGGTTATCACACTGCATGATAAGCTCTGAGGTAAAATAGTGTGCAGTTTCTCCTTTGTTTTGCTTCTTCATTAAAGATTTATTTATCCAGGTTTTCTTTCCTTTTCATAAAAGTTTTTTCTTTCCAGAGTTATTAAAGAATACTGTTGGAATTTGGAGTTAGATTGCATTATGTGAGAGTTAGGTTTTGACCTTCAGGATGGCATCTGTAAGGTACTCTTGGTGGAAGTTAACTGGTCAATCGGGGTGCAACCTGATGACTTCACTTGGCGACACTCCCCTACTGAGATATATACCTCACTATAGGCCCACCCCTTTCTCTCTTTGTCTCACCTTCCTGCTGGTGGGACACTCTGGGAGTTGACAGAACCCTGTGATGTTACTCTGACCATTAAAGTTACACAGCTTTGCACCTACTACCTGTGATCTCCCTGTATTCTGAATCATTGCATGTGAGTGGTTGAGTATCAAAAGAAACTTATGGACTAGTATCAGGTGCATGGTTTTGAGTTGGACTTGGGTGATATATATATATATATATAGATATATTTAAATGTAATTACTTCTTTATATAAAGCTCTCTCATGCATATATAAGTGTCACTGGCTTTGTTTCTCTAGTCAAATTGGCCTAACACAGATTATTTTGAAAGATTGTTTTAGGGAGCATTGAAATTTTCACAATGTTGAAGGTTTATACCCATTAATATGGGATGTTTTGCTACTTATGTATATCTGTTTAGATTTCTTATAGTAGTAGTATTTTAAAGTTTTCTTTAATTCAGTCTTTCTATTTTATCCCTGGTTAGAGTTTTTCCTAAGTATTTTATGTTTTGAGGAATCCTTGAATGGTACTTCTTTCCTATTTTGTTTTATTTTTACTCTTCTTTGTTGGTGTTGAAAAACCCAACCAATCTTTGCACACTGATCATGTATCCTGTTTCTTTTCTTTTTAAATCATTTTACTGAGTACTTGTACATCACTTTTCCCAATGCATAAATACATATACTGTGCCAAGCACCTTCACATGCCTGCTGCTGTTATCATTCTCCAAATATCTGCTTTTCTCTTGAGCCCTTGATGTCAGCTTCTCATCCTTTTCCCTCCATCCTTGCTCCCCCTCCTCCACAAACCCTCGATACATTACAAATTATGATTGTTCTGTCATATTGTACACTGCCCAACATCTCCCCTCACCCACTCCTCCAATGTCTCTCCTCCAGATAAGAGGCTATGTGTAGATTTTTGTATTTGGCTCCCCCTCTCTAACCCACCTTCTCTCCACCCATCCGATAACTCCAATCTCACCACTGACCCCAAGGGTCTCATCTTTCCTTAGTTCCCTGTATTTCCAGTTCCCATTGCTATAAGTGTATCATCTCCAGTCCAGCTGGATTTGTAGTGTAGAGTTGGGACCATGATAGTTGAAGAAAGGAAACCTTCAGGAACTAGAGAAAAGTTGTATGCTTTATCACCACCTCACTGCACCTTTACTGGCCTGTCCCTGACCTGCAACTCCCCTCTTAGGGCTGTCCAATTGCCCACAATTGGGTCTTGGGACCCCACTTGGCTCTCCCCCTCATTCATAGTGATATGATTCTTGTTTTTTGATGCTTGATATCTGCTCCCTTTAACCCCACAGGCTGGTGTGCTTCTTCACGTGGGATTTGCTGCTAATGTACTACATGGCCACTTGTTCACCTTCGAGCCTTTAAGGTCCCAGATACTTTTGTCCTCAGCAATCATGTCACATAATATTATGATTTTTGTTCTTTGATGGCTAATACCTGGTTCTCTCCACACCTCATCATTGCACTGGCTGGTGTGCTTCTTCTGTGGTGAGCTTTGTTGATCCTGGCCTATATGACCCTTTGGTCACCCTCAAGTCTTTAAGACCTCAGACACTATATCTTTTGCTAGCTTTGTACCATCAGCTATCTTCACCACTCTTGCTCATGTCCCCACATGTCCACAGTAATTGTCTCAGGGAGGTGCACAAAAAATAATAGGTTTTTTTTTTTCTTGTGTGATGCCTGACACCTGACCCTTTTGAAACGTCATGGCCACACTGGCTAGTGTGCTTCTTCTGTGTGGACTGTTTCTCTGCTGATTTTTCTCTCCATTCCACTAGCTTCTTGTGGGATATTTGGGATTCTCTCTGATAATCTCATATTGTTTATAAATTGATATAGTTTGAATCATTCCTTACCAATCTGGATCCCTTCACCCATCCCCCTTTTATTTCTTAGTAGCATTGCTTTCGCTAGGATCTCCAGTACAATATTGAATAAGAACGACAATAAAGAGAATCTGACCTATTTCCAGTTTTCATAGGGAGATATTTAATTTCTCTCCATTGATAATACTGAATTCAAAACCACAAAAGGAATCAGATTTATTTTTAAGTAAATTCAATAGATATTAAACCCGTTAACTTTCACATTTAAAATGGAACTCACTTCCACATTAGAAATAATTAACACAGTACGGTTAAAAAGGCAGCTTTTATCCAAAGACAAAGTTTAAGAATTTAGGAAAAAAGGTATGTGTGGAAGTTGGGGGTATGTGATGTGGGTGGATTGTAAGAGGGAACACAAGAAGGAAGGTGGTTGAGTACAGTTGAGAGAATTGAAAAGGTGGAAACAGTGTGTGTAAGAATTACTGGCTGTGAAACTGTCATCAGCTCTGTAAAACTACAACTAATTTACAATAAAATTAAAAAAAATACTGGCTTTTAGTTGTGCAAATAAGCCCTTTGTTGTGCTAATGGGTTATCTTTTTATTTTTATCTTGCTGAGAATTTTTTAAAACTTAAGATGAGTATTAGACTTTGTCAATTTTTTGTGCTTTGGTGAAAATAATTATGAGAATATTTTCTTTCTTTTTTATATTTTTTAAATAAGGAGGGTTGTGTTGACTTATTTTCTAGTGATGAACAATCTTTGCACACCTGACACCACTCTATTTCCTATAGCATAGTCCTATTTTTTTTTGGCCTTCAATGTCACCTAGCAAGATGTCCTTCTTCAGGGACTGATCTCTCCTGATGACATGTTCACACACATGGGTGAACGGGTTTAATATCTATGAAATCTCACCACCCTGACTTGTAAAGAAGACTGGCTCAACTCCATCTAAGAAGGTTTTGTTTGTTCTTTTGCCTCTGGGACTTTCTGTAAGATCTAAGGATTTTATTTTCAGACAGAAAAAATTATGATACAGTTTCATAGAATTGTACCATAAGAGGTAAGTGGATGAGATTTAGATGTGTTAAGCTTACACAATATTAAGGGTATAAATCGTTTTATCCTGCTTAATATAATTTCATCTTTTTTCTTCCAGTTAAATAATATCCTTATCTTCTTATCTAGAATTGTTTAATGCCAACAGTTTCTACAAGCTTAGAGAACTGCAGGATTCTCTGACTGTTTTAATTTGGAGTGCCATAGAAGATTCCAGATACAATGGGAGAAATTCTAAAACAAAATCTCACTGCATAAGGAAAAGGTCCAAACTATTGGAATGGGAAATCTAAGACATCCTTTGAATTTGGAACTAAAGTGATTTCGGTAGATAACCTTTCCCACCAAATCTTAGATTGGCATAAATATAATTTCCCAAAAGTAATGTCCCCCCCTGCCCAGACAATTAACTCTACAGGACTAAACAATCAGTCTGTGCCCTGAAGTGAAGACAGCAAGAGACAATAGGGAGGTGAAGCCAGATCAACAGAAACAACAAACAAAACAGAAATAATGAGAAGGCTGGTGCATTTGAAAATTTGTTACAAATGGGATAGAAGAAAAATTCTTAAAAGAGAACTGAATTTGCTATGCAACTTTCACCTGAAACAAAATAAATTCCTATTTATAGGAAAACAATTTCATAATGAGTTTAAAAGGTAAAGTGAAGCAATGAACTAAAATGAATCACCTTTCAGAAGAATGTACCATACAACAAAGTCCTTAGAATCTGATGCCTTAATCTAAGGTTTTACGCAGCCTCCTCCAGATCTGAGAAAAGGAGTTAGCATTCACCCCACACCCCCAAGACCCACACTACTAAACCAGTGTTCTTCCACTTCTCACTTCATCCCAGATTTTGACATCCTTTTGAATTTATTCTACATACTTGGGAAGCATGAATACAACTTCATGCTTTCATCCTTTTATAAGACATTCATTATGTGCATTAACTGACAGCTGTGAAATTATCTGCCACTTGTCTTAAATAAAAGCAAGAAAATTCAAAATAGAAGTGCATTCTGTACTTAGGCAAATTTCACAGAATCTTCTTTAATTCAAATTTCTCTAGACACTTTTTATATAGTCTTTAAGTACAGTGAATATGTTCCGTCATTACTATGTATTGAGTGTCTGATGGTTTTTTGAAAGCTCAGGAGGTAGTCTACATTTTTCTCACTTGTTTTTTAGTGTAAGTGGCTTTGGCAGCTCTTTATGCGTTTTTCAATCTTTAAAAAAATCTCCATCTCTATTGCATTCCATTGTATATTAATGCTCTTTAAATTTCTTTAAGATTCATTCTGCTATTTAAGGCAATGTTGCCCCCAAAGAAATCTCTAGTGAGTACAACATTGTAGCCATAAAAGCCTGTGCTACTTTTAAAAGATCCTCTTTGGGAAATAAATCTGAATAAATAGTGAGAAATTTTATTTCCCTTCGGAAAGCCAGTCTTGGAAAATATAAATGGTCATTTTAAGCACAGGCCTTTGTTCTCTTTTATCAAAGATATAAAGACAATCTGACCACACCATAGGATTAAGGGGGAAAGTCTCCTAAAAGAGGAAAAGTGAAAACTCGTTCCTGATACTTCAGTTGGGGAGCTTCCCACCCACTTTTTATTTAGGTTTTTACAACAACAAATTGCATCAGAGAAAGTGGCAGCTGTTCTAAGGTGGAGCGCAATCTACCACTTCAATTCTAATTGCTTAGGCAAAAATCTTCCTTTGGAACATGTACACATGTTTTATCCAATCAATGTTCGCTTTTAGATTCAGACATAGACATTAAATAAAAATGTAGATCCATATGCTAACTCATTGATAATGAGATAGACTGATAAAAAAAAAAACCCAAATGTACTATCATGGAGTTGATTCCTACTCAAAGAGAGCTGAGGGACAGGATCCAACTATCTCGGGGTTTCCAAGTCTCTATTTCTTTACTAGAGTGAAAAGCTTCTCCTTTCTCCTGGGGAGTGGCTGGTGGGTTCAAACTGCCGACTCACAATGTGGTTAGCATGCCAAAATGCAATCAATAGAAGCACCATCCATGACAAGATGAAATGGGAAATGATTTCCTTTGATGTTAGCATGGCTTTGCCTTTTATTAGTAGAGTTATTATGAACTTAACTAAGTAGACATATAGGTGTCAAACATTCTTATATCTGAGATCATCTGTAGGAAGCAGAAATCTACTCCTGAAACGCCTGAAGCTATCACTCAGTAAGGATCAGCATGAATCCATCGCTTTCATTCTCAATTCCCCATCCTTGATGCCAGCCCCTGCTCTGAGGCACTCATTCTGACTCACTCACCCAGAGCTATCAACTAAAAGAACAGCATCCTGCAGACTCCCTGAGAGGCAGATGCCAGTCACAGTATTGAAGAGCCCACAAACTTGTCCCACTCTTGTTCCTGGATTCTAAAATATCTTAATGGTGTGTCTGGACTTCTCTAAATTCATAGTGAGGGAGAAGAATCTGTTTAAATAAAGACTGATTACTATGACGTGATGGTACAACATACCTCCACCCAACACATTTTGTATCAGATTTGAAACATTGCCCCTCCCTTGACACTTTTTGTGTCCCTGTTGCATTTGATAATTCAATGGAAACATAATTCATGCACACTATTATGTGATTTATTGAGAAATTTTAAGTTAAAATTCCGTATTAGAAATGAATCTGGATATAGTTCTTTTGATCAGGACAGTTTCTTCTCAGCAGTGTTTGCAGGCAGAACTATCTTTGACCCTTAGCCTCTTCATTTCATGGCCCACTGTCCTCTTCCATGGTCAAAACTTTTTATAACTCTTCTAGTAAGTGTTTAGAGGCACCCAACTCTGCCAACAAACCTCCAGCCTGGACATTCCTTTTGCTCTGTAATCTCCAGACAAGTTCCTGCTTTTGCCGTGGTCACAGAGGCTTGCCTTTTCTTGCTCTTTCTCTGTCCCCAGTTCAAGAAAGTTTAGCACAGAGACAAGCTTCCATAAGATATACTCCATTACTTATTATTTTTCTTGATGATCACAGAATCCTTCTTTCCCTTTCTGGAGTGGTTAATTTTATGTCTAGCGGATAGCAAGATGGATAAGCCATCACATTAGAGATCCACTCATCTTCCCTTCTAAACAGCATCCCAACAAGGGTGTGATACACCTTATTTGCATGATTAACAAGTTATATGGGCTCTTTCTTAGACCACAGGATACCGTTATTGAGTTGATTCAGAAACCCAATGCTGCATCATAGAGTTTGTGAGGCTAGTTTTGGTAATCCATAGCAAAGGTCATCCAGAACCCATAGACAAAACCCACAAGGTGAAGTGCTTTTTAGAAAAATTACCAGATTACCACAAGTCAAGATCAGAAAGCGTTATAAGGATACAGTCGATTTTTCCTCAACCAAGCCTCTCTTCAGTCATATTGGCAAGCATTTCTCTCTCTCTGGTGTGCAACCAATCAGGAGCCACATGGCTGCTTGGGCAGTATTTTAAAGCTTCGTTAGCACTAGCAAATGTCTAAATGGCTCTCTACTCTGGGAGTAAGCCCCCTGCCTTAAGGAACATCATTTTATTTGTACCAATGACCAATGACCAATGAAATAACATTGTTTTGTCTCATTATCTCCTGATGACTTCTCCATACTGTTTCCTGGTCTCGATGCCACAGCCTCTGCTGACTCCACTGCCTCCGTTCTTTCAGGCAGGGACCTCACACACTCTCAAATGGTGGCTATTCTTTCCTGAATCTTCCCTGACACAGGATCCTCTGTTCTTGTTTCTAAGATAGCTCACATTTACACACACTAGAATGCTAATGCTGACTAATGCCTAAGTTAGAATCCTTACCCACTCCACCAGACAGCGGATAGTATTTACAAAAACTATGTATTGATAGAAGAACCTTACTAAGCATGTCGCTTTACCACAATGGTCCTCTTAAACGCTGCTAGTATGAGACAAAATGTTTAGCAATTTATCAAGAAATAAGAAGTGATAAGGTAACATAACAAGGAAACTGGAGGAGTGGAAAGGAAACAACTAGGACACAGAGAGAAGGTTAACACAATGTGAAACATGTAATGAATGTTACTGGCCAGTCCCTGAAGAGGAAAACCATGCTTGGTAAAGGGGAAGGGTAATGAAAGAGAGAAAGACCCTCAGGGAGATGGATTGATACACGATCAGCAACTCTAGGCTCAAACATAACCCCAGCCCCGAGGCCGGCAGGGATCGGCAGTCTTTCTTTCTACTGTCCATGGGCTCCCTGTGAGGGAGAACCGGCTCGGCAGCACTGAGCAACAGCAATGACAAGGTCACCGAACACTTTGGGAAAATATGTCAAGTAGAGAGTTAACATAGCTTGCTATGTGAACCTTCACCAGAAATTCAGTTTAATAAACAAATAAGTGCACTACTGTGTCAGACAGGGTTCTTCTAGAGAAACAAAACCAGGACACTAGTAATTTTCTTTATAGGTTTATATAGATAGAGGCTATATAAGATAAGGAATAAACAGTTAACTAATCTACAGAGCAGTACACATGGCTTGGTGTAACTCACTTGCGTGAGGCAACTAGTAGGCTGGCAGTCCTTCCAGTCTTGAGGGCCGTGGAGTAGTCCTCTGTAGAGCAATTCCGACTATCAGGCCACAAGCAGCAAACAGCAAAGCAGGTCACCAGCAGTCAGCCGGATGACAGAATCCAACAGTGTCCAGCTAAAGAGATGTCTATTTCAGGAACATGGCAAAGCAGGGCTTGAAAGACTCTCAACTCACAGCTCCACAGTCCACGATCAGGTGTGCCATGAGTAGTGTTTCTTGGAAGTCGAGGAACAGGAGGCAGCCTGCTGGTCTGAAGATCCAAAAGCAAGAGAGCAAGGGCTGAGCTTGCCAAGCCTTTTCTATTTCCGCCCTTCAATCGATCACATGAGTTCATTGGCCATGTCGTCACAACAGACCTACCTATCGTCTTTGGCCATGTTGGCACCAAAAGCTCACCTATCTCAACTACCAACATAATGACTGAGACGCCTTGCCCACTCTGTTTCTTAAGTCATATTCTTTTCAGCAAGGTACAACTATTTGAGAAATAGAATAGAATGTCCTCATTTATCTCTCATGATAAATTAGCCCATATGTGGTCAGAATGGTCACATTGTGTAGTGCTCAAGTAATAGATCTTAGGGGCAGAGGCACAGTCACAATATATTACTCAAAGGTGGAGCCTCTGAGCAATGATTTAGCTCTATCTTAACATGCCAATTCCTTGAAAATATAAGTTTTCAGAGTGACACACAGTGTTAGAACCAGAGCCACCTTCTACGCAGTAAAACGAGTCAGAAAGCAAGGACAAAAATGAAAACAAAAAGCCTTTCTCTTTAAAGACTTAGCTCGCATGCTTTCAATTTGAATAGCTTAAGAAATTTAAAGCCATGTGTATGATAAATTTAAAATTCATAAAACAATGGATAATTATAAACTATTTTGTTCTATTGCTTTTCAGTCCTTCTCAATAAGCAATTGTTTAAATGAATACTGTATTTACAGTTTAGTGTAACTAAGAAATTTACTAAATATCTTACCCATTTCAAATAAAATGTCAAATTACAAGTCCATTGTAGACACTAAGAATGTGGTTTTGTGCAGTAATATATTCAATTGCATAGTATCTCCATTACTAGTATGTCAGGTTCATTAATGAAAATTTCATTAATTAAAAGAGCCCTAAATAACACTGATTAAATCACATGTCTACTAGTTAAAAAGTCAGTGATTTGAATCCATCAGCTTTTTCATAGGAGAAATATATAGCAGGTCTGCCTTTGTAAAGACCAGTAGGGTTGGACCCCTTCTGGGACCTCCCTATTCTGTTGGCCATAAGTCAAAATCAATTTGAGAGTAGTGACCTATGAGTTTTAATTAATGAAATGTCTTGATGTTATTATAGTCAAAAGAATATGTCAAACAACAGATATTACATTCTTTCATAATACATCAGAACAATGATGAAAATAATGTAACTATCATACCAAATTCCCTAGTGACTTCCTGTATGTCCATTGAGAAACTTTTGCCATTGTTACTGGTCCTCTACTTTTCACTCATCTACAAAAGTCTAGATTTGCAGTTCTAATAGCAATAAATTGCAGCTCTTCAGCAAATTACACTCTGAAGATGGAATGCTGAAGAGATTAAAGCATTTACATGTATCTATGCATATGTATATGGATTAGTATATGAAAAACTAACAAGCACCTTATGGCCCAACTAAATTTATTTCATAATTTTTGTTTGTTTTTTTGGGCATCACTGCCCTCTGGTGGTGGGAGTAGGAGGCCCAGCCTTTGTTCCTATGGAGCCACTGCTGGAATTGAACCTCCATCGCAGTGGGCCACAGTCCCACGCACAACCACTACAACACTGGGGCTCAGCCCCTTGTTTCATAATTTTTATATTTGCTACACAAGGGGTTCCCAACAAATTGTGGAAGTGTTCCATTATGTTTTAATTTAGATCTCTCAAAAGAAAATCTGAAGCTCCTACATATTAACCTTCCTCTATATCAATATACTTCAAAAGGTATCACTAACCATTCCTTATGGAATTTTGAGATGCTTTATTAATACTACACCAAAATGGCAGCTGACAGCCTCAAGGAAGTGAAATCATTTTCTTTAAGTATTTGAGTTTGGGGAGTAAAATTAAGAAAAGTTGAATATAGCAAGTAGCAAGGTGAGGGTTGTAGGCCTGTAAAGAAAAGGAGTCCTAACAAAGGTCCATGAGGACACTTGTTTCTGTCATGATGTAGATTTTATGACAACAAGGCTGCGTCAGGATTCTCAGTGATTTGACAGTAATTATTTAGCAACCCTCCATTATGAGATGTAACATCACTTAATTGTTAGGGCTGTAGCTGGCTTCGAATACAGGTAGATACCATGCAAAGTCCTGGTCAATTTCTGCTGGGCCTAAATTCTGCATCTAGTCCACTGTCTACCCTCTGATTCTTTGGACTTAAATGAGAAACCAGCTGTTTTGTCTGCCCATCTTGGAAGTTGCCATTAACTTTCCATCTTGCTTAATGATTGGGTTCATTTGCCTCTGCAACCAGAAGTGTGGCACTCCGAGTGCCACTCGTGGGTTCTTCAGCAGCACTGTGGGTGAGAGTGTCGGGGGAGAGCATCTAGCTTTGGTAAATAGTCCATGGACTCATAACTTGTCACTCCTGACCATTGCACCAGCATTTCCTGGCTATAAAACCTCTCTTTATATAAATATAGATATAGATGATATATCAATAGACACACACACACACATATACACATAAGCTAAACTGAGCTTGCTTCTCTCAGGAACCTAGCGGAATCAATGTATTACCATGTAGGTCTAAAGAAACAAAAATAATAAGGATGAGTTATTTTTTAACTTGTACTGAAATCTGCTTAGTTGTAAAGGTACTAATGACTCTGCCTCCATTTGCAGTTAGGGTGCTATTAGCCCATGGTGTGGAATGAATTATTAATATGGAAAAATGTTGCCACTAATGTATTACATCTTAATGAGAAGTAGGGATCTAAACCATCTTGTGCATTGTGCTCGTCTGTAGATTCCTCAGGATGAATAGCACACCGAAGCTGCTTGATTCGTCTGATACCGCATAGAGACAATGCTAAAAGAGACCTAGGAGCTCAGGTTTCAGAGACTCAGTCCTAGTGCTGCATGAAAGACCTCCAAGTTTCCTTTTATAGCTAGTAATCCCTCATGATTCTATCAATTCCTGAAGACTTGTGCTTGGGTTAAAACTTTAGGTGCATCTAAGTCATTCTGCACTTTTTCTTCCAGTACCATGGGTTCTTGCTCCTCTGCTACTTTTTGAAATGTCAACTCATTCCTTTTGGTGCAGTAATTGTGTGCTCTTTGCATTCATTATCTAACAAGGCAACTGGAATTGATGGGAGACCCAAAAATAGTGTTTCCAGGGGCTGGTGAAGCGTTGGAAGACCTCAATCATCTATGCCAACCAACTTACAAGAAAGCTGCATGGCCGAGTGGCTGAAAGAGATCCATAGATGTACGCATTCCAAAGAGTGGTGACCCAACCGAATGTGAAACCTATGGAACAGCATCCATTATATCACATCCAAGTAAAATTTTGCTTAAGATTATCTAAAAGATCATAGCAGTACATTAACAGAGATCTTCTAGGGATTCAAGTCAGATTCAGAAGAAGATATGGAAAAGGCGATATCATTGCTACTATAAGATTGATTTTGGATAAAGGCAGAGAAGACCAGAAAGATGCTTGTGTTTTATTGACAGTGCTAAAATATTTGACTATGTGGACAAACTATGCACAGGCCTAAAAATGGGAATCCCCAAACAACATTGTGTTCATGTGGAACCTGTGCAAACAGAACAAAAGCCCACCGAGTGGTTTAAAAGTCAAACAAGGTATGCATCGGGTTGTATCCTTTCATCACATGAGGCTCACCATATCTGATGCCCCCACCCTTCCTTGCTTTGCTATTGTCATGAGTCACACTTCAGACATGCTTTCTCCATTCTTCTTTCTTCTGTTCTGGCAACCACTGCTCCCACAACACTCTAATTCTATGCAGGGTTTGATAATTTGCAGTGATCATGCAGAATGTACAGACAATACTCAAAATCAAGGAATTTATTAGGGATGTTAAAAGTCAGAATCAGGAAACAGCAACGAGTAGCCCACAGCACTTATCTCTTGCCAGCCAACCATTAAGTCTCTCTGGGTCTGAGCTTTACAGTCACGTGACCCCTTAGTCTTAGGCTCCCCTGGAGAAGAAATAGTTTGTAGCTCTACTTCACGGACTCATAGTCTTGGTTCCGCTGAGAAAAAGGTACTCCATACCCAAAGCATTATTTCTCTGAGTCACTCTGCTGTATCATCACCTCCTCAGTGCACCTGGTCTTAGTAGCGTCTGCCACTTCAAAATGAGGTCTTGCACTTGCTTTTTCAATGGTCCTGGAATTTCTCTGTGTGCTAAAAATGAATCTGATACACCAATACTGGTCTTGATGGAGATATAACCCTTGTCTTTTAGATGACCATACCCTAAGAGAACATAAGAATATTGTTTTTTTTTTGGGGGGGGAGAATATTGTTTAAAGCCATACCTTGTATTAAAATATTCTTAATGAGGATCTCAAGAAAGCAAAGGATCTACTAAAGAAAGTACTTGTGCCAGGCAGGGTTCTCTTAGAGAAATAAAAATCAGGACACTAGTAATTCTTTTTATATATTTATATAGAGAGAAAGGTATATAAGATAAGAAAAAGACAGTTAACTATCTATAAAACAGTACAGATTGCTCGGTGCAATTCACTTGCTTGAGACAGCTAGTAGACTGGCAGTCCTTCAAGTCTTGAGGGCCCCTGAGTAGTCCTCTGTAGAGCAATCCAGGCTATCTGGTTATAGGCAGCAAATGGCAGAGCAGGTCTCCAACAGTCAGCCAGATGACAGAGTCCAACAGTCCCCAGCTCAAGAGATGTATATCCCAGGAGCATGGCGAAGTAGGGATCGAAGGAACCCACAGCTCCACAGTCCATGATTAGGCGTCCCACAGGTAGTGTAGCTTGGAGGTCAAGGCACAGGACGAATAAGGCATCTCTCTGGTCTGAAGATCTGGAAGCAAGAGAGAGGGCGCGACTCGCCGAGCCTTCCTATCTCTGCCCTTCAATTCACCCTGTGTGTTCATAGGCTGTGCCGTCACAACCGACCCACCGATCTTCTGTGGCCATGTTGGCATAACAAACCCACCCATCACAGCGCTTAACCTGGCCTTAAACCTATAACAAAAACTCTTCCATAATAGAATTAGTCACAGACATAGAATTTGGAAGTATAATACAGCATATAAGGAAATGTAGCCACAAATGAAAGGTGTGGTAGCTACATAATTCCATGTCAATTTCAAGGTAGATAAAAGTGTAAGGGGGGGGTTGGTTTTGTCACTCAGGTCACAGCTTCCTTGTGAATTTGGCCTTCTCGTAAGGAGTGTCGTGGGAGCTTCCCTCCTCTCTCTGCCTTCACCTTCCTGCTGGCTGACTCTGCTTGCTGCCAAAGCTGCCACCTTTGCATCCACAAAACTCTGCACCCACTGTCCTATGATTTTCCTGCATTCTGCATGATTGCATGAGGCTTCATGAGTCTGAAGAAGGATTATAAACTAGAATGAGACTTAAGAACTTGAGATAGACTGGGCTGGGATGGCTCCTTGATTTGCAATTTCTTCTTCATATAAAGGTCTTTCTTAAACATGTATGAGTGTCACTAGATTTTTCTCGTCCACCTGGCCTAACCCTAGCTACTAACCTTAGATCAGCACCACCAGCCTCTCTGTGGGAAAAAGATGAAACTTTTGCGTCTGTCATATTAGCAGTCTTGGAAGTCCACAGGGAAGTCCTACCCTTTCCTTCTGGGTTGCCGTGAGTTGGAATCAACCTGACGGAAGCTAGTGTTTAGTTCTTTTTACGTGAAATGACTTCATGAAGACTAATCCAAGTTGATTTGCAGGCCACGCTTCCGCAAATGTGTTCTAAAACTGAAGACCTGGGGTTTTGAGGTTTCCTCGTTCCAAACAGAAAGTGAAAGGGGTGAAAGAGAAAGTAGAGGAGAGTGAGCACTACTAGCACACTTATTAAAAGCCCACATTTAGAAGAAGCATTGCTTGGTGATTTTAGTCCAGAGGGATAATCATCCACTTCAGTTTTAAAATATATAGGGAGATGTAGAAATAGAACAAATCATAGAAAGTCATCATGATGCTTATTTTGACAAGTAGTTCTTCCAAAGGAACCAATTAGAATAAATTAGCTCTAAAATAAACCTGCTACTTTGTGCTTTGAATCACTATATATAATTGTCGAAATAAGTCAATTTAATTTGAATGTACTTGTGAAAAATATAAAAAAAACACAAGAATTAAGTTCTACAATAATTAATCTAATTATTAATTTCTACAAGTGTTCAGATATTATAAAAGTACTTTCTATAAAATGATGGCATTAGTTTATGGATGATTATTGAAATTTTATTCAGAGAAATAAGCTTTTTTTCCCCACATCATCAGGAATTAATTTGAAGTCAGAAATAAAATGTTAGCATGAAACAAGTCAAATCACAGCCTTATTTTTCCTTAATCATAATTTTTCTTAATAAGTATTCTGTTTATATTTTGATTATAACTTGTATATTAGTCATTTTATCTCTTTACTCTTTTGAAGATTATAATTTTTCTCATAGTTCATATCCTTTCATAAAGTTGGTTGACTGGCATGAGCCTATGGCAACTTACCTACATTGTCAAATTAATTTGAATGTACTTGTGAAAAATATAAAAAATACATGAACTAAGTTCAAGAATAATTAATCTAATCATTAATCTCTACAAGTGTTTAGGTATTATAAAATTACTTTCTGTCTATAAAATGATGACATCAATTTATGGATGATTAAAATTGTCAGTTCAAAATTAATTTTAAATTACAAATATCACTTTTATATTTTTTCAGTTCATAAACATATTAATTTACCATATATTTATGTGAAAGATTAAAACATATATGATGTTTTACTATATTATAAGGATTTTATAGTATTATGGAAGGAGTTAGCACTCAAATGTAATACCTTCTGAAGAGTGTTTTATTTATTCCCATAAAGAAAACTCAACTTTCTTGTTGTCATATCTTTGAAACTGGCATCATTTTCTCCCCTGGTACTGTTAAGCTACATAAGTACCAGAAAATAATTTGAGGTCAAATTCATTACATATTATCATTACATTGCATAACCAATACATAATGATTAGGCAGAGTTTTAAAAATACTTAGAAGAAAAAAATTAGGTTGGATGAGTCTGTTCATTTGAATTGTAAAAATAAAAATGTTTTGTTTGGATAGCTAATTAAGATCTGTAGTGTAAAGAAGAAAGATAAGACTTTCTATTCCCATAGATATTTACAGTATTGGCAATCAGAACTGACTCAATAGCGGGGAGTGAAAGAGTTTGAATACTAAAAAAACAAAATTTATATGAAAATACTAAACAAGTACAATGTGTATGGCAATGTCAACAATATGGTCTGTTTTAGTGTCCCTGATAAATTAATATAGTCAAAGTGAGAAAACTTGGGAATCTCAGAAATTGAGACACAATTTCTGATTCTCTACATAAAATTATTTAATTTTTACCACAAATCAACAATATAGCTATGGACAATTTTGTGCTAATTTATCTAATAAAACTCTGGGTACTCAGTTTAATTATTATGCCCCAAGTTAACCAATTAGTGAACCATTTAAAGAGTGTTCATGGAAGCTGAGCCCTGGGGCGCTGTGGTTGTGTGCGGGACTGCAGCCTACAGAGTTGGCAGTTCAAATCCAGCAACAGCTCACCAAGAGCAAGCCTGGGCTTCCTACTCCCACCAGGGCAATGATGCCAAAAAATAGAAAAAAAAAATCCTGTAGCCTTCGAGGTGGGAGCGTTTCCTTCAACTCCTTCTTCTTCTCTCTAATGCCATTGGGGTCACATTCTTTAAAAAAAAAAAAAGAGTAATCATGGACATTTTGTTAGTCCCTTTAAATTTCTATTTAAAGGTAATGTGGTTACTGAGACTACATGTTGGGTTGTGTTTTAATTTTGCTCATCAATATTGATTTTTTAGGAAAATTTTTGATTTTCTGATGACATGCATCCTAGAAAGACAATTACCATCACAGAATGAAATAAATTAATCATACATAGATAGAGATGGATGACTATTTTAGTATATTACAAAAGAGAGCCTTAATATATTTTAAGAGAAAGGTTAGACATCTTTTATGATAGTTACCTTATAAGATAAATAACTTTTATGGAAATCTCTGTGATGAGAGAAGCTTAAATATAATTGTGACTAGATTATTCTCTGTAAAGTTGCATGATACTATAAGTCACATGTTATTTTCTATTCTCACTAGCATAATAAGAATATGAATCTCTGAAGTTGTAGAATTAATGAATTTAAGACACTAGAAAAGCTATAGCTATTAATGATAAATCTTTCCCTATGTCAATATTTAAAGACATTAATTTACTTCAGGAAATAGTTCATCCCTCATTCACTTGTCAGTTTGTTTTCTGCTGTATTGATAGAAGCTATGTCACTAGTTTATGAAATACCAGGAGGATGCTGAAAGATTTCAGCAGAGCTTCAAAACTAATAACAGATTATAATTCTACTTTGTTTATACTGATTTCTTCTGCTTATTATTGTGAGTATCAGGATTTATAGTAATGATTTTGGGAAGTATGAAAATAAAAAGCTTGTAAGCCCAATTGCCTCAAGCCATTAATTTCATCTTTAGGTGGGTTTAGGATACACCTGCAAAGAAACCACTGCAGAGATTAGCCCCACCCAGTGTTTTTCAGTGCTCAGGACATTTGAAGGTGAGAAGACATGACCAGGGACTGTTGACAGATTAAAGAAAAAAGGAACTCTTTGGATTTAAAGTTTGAACTCATGTGTGTGTGTGTGTGTGTGTGTGTGTGTGTGTGTGTGTGTGTTTCAAAAGATGGGGATAATCTAGGACAGCGAAGAAAGCTCTTGTAGAATTGAATGGTTAAAGAAAGCCTATAGGCAGGCTAAAATGCTTTCAAGGAGATCCACTTGTTGAGGGAAGTGGGAGAAATGCAGGAATAAATTGATGGCTTGAGTCTGGCCACTGATGGTATATGGTGGATAGAGGTGTATATTTGCTGGCTTACAAATTTTCATAGGTGGGAGAATATATTCATAGGATTAAGGCATGTTACATAACATCAATTATTAGATATGGGATATTTGGATTTTGTTTTTTTTACTTATGGATTGTTATGTTTAAATGAGGATGGCACATATTGAATTTTATGCTTTTTATTATTACCCTGTTAAGTTCAGACCAACAAGAGTTGGTCTGTGGTCGTTAAAAAATCTGGTGTCAATTTGAGAGGATTTCAAGTGAAGGGTTAGAGTCTGGCATGTTCATCCAGATATGACCAATGAGGCTTCTTTGTGGGAATGGTCTTCTCCTGACAATTCTGGGAACTCCAGTATTTTCCTCCTTGGATACAGGAGACATTTCTCTCACTCTGCTGACTCCCTGTGAGACAACCCTGAGGAGAAGCCGCATGGACCTGTTCTGATGCAGCCTTGTTATGCTTATAACACCACTGGCTCCAAAGAATTTCTACCCACTGGCCTGTGATCTTCCTGCACTTGGCATCATTGCAAGAGTTTTGTGAGTTTAAAGAGGACTTTATAGATTGGTATCAGACATATGGGCTAATATTAGACTTAAAGGGGTTGGAATTGACTGGGTTGGGGTGCTTTCTTACTGTACAATTACCCTTTAAATTAAACAATCTTTTGTTTTGTTTTGTTTTGGGCATCACTGTCTCTGGTGGTCGTGAGCCCTACCCAGTGTTGCTCCTGAGAACTGCCGCTGGATTTGAACTGCCAAGCCCACGGCCGCAGTTTTGCACTCAACCACTTACGCCACCGGGTTTCAGCCTAAACAATCTCTTATACACAAAGAGTGTCCCTGTATTTGTTTCTCTACTCTACCCAGACTAACACAAGGGCTGGCATAAAAAATAAAGGCCCTCAATGAGGTAAATTGATATTTTGACTGCGTTGACAGGCTCAACTATAAGAACAATTGTGAAGATTGCACAGGACTTGGCAATGGTCAGTTGTATTGTACATAAGTTCACTGTGACCCAGAACTGGTTTTGAAGGCATCTAACAGCAAGGATGACCATTAATTCTACAAACTCTATTGAAAGACCCTTATTGCATTCAATTTCTGGAAGTGCCAGGTGTTTCATGGCATACCTCAACTTAAGAAATGGTCCTTTCATGCACGCTCTTGTGAAACTGTTAACATTTCTGTTTTTCTCATTTAAGAAACACCAATTTAAGGGGTTAGACTCATGCTGCTACTCTATGATTTCCATCCTTCTACTATATGACTCCAATTCATTTAACTGATAACAAAAGAAAAATCTGAAGAGTCTCATTTTCATTAGTATAGAAGTGTGTGCTTTGAGATAATCTTTTTTAAGCAAAACAATGCAGTCATCATTGTTGGAAATAGTGTAAGTGAATTTAGAATGTGATTATATACATCATGGGTTAGGAATGTAGAAAGTGAAGACCCAGCATCTATGTAGCACTTCCTCAAAGAATCTTTCAGCAACTCATGCCTTCCTTTATACAAAGGTGGTTGTACAGAAATTTCAGAGAAATCACACAAACCTCAAGATAATCTCCTCTGAATGTGCTTTATTTCAAGACAGAGCCTTCCCATTGTGATGCCAGGACACTAGAATACAGGAAATTTTCTAATTCATTCTGATACAATATAAATTCCAATTCTGGGATGAACCCCAGTGGCATAAGTGGTTGAGTGCGGGACTGCGGCCTGTGGGCTTGGCAGTTCAAATCCAGCACCGGCTCTCAGGAGCACGGCTGGGTAGCTTCCATGACCACCAAAGGGCAATCATGCCCACAAAACAAAAACAAAAACAAATTAAAAAATAAATTCCAATTCTATGAGACACCATAACATGTAGAGTTCTCTCCTTGGTAAAAATGTATTTCTGATGAATTAAGGATGTGGAGTCATGTTCTTAGTCTTCATAACTCTGACGGACTGCCTATTCGTCTAAACTACTGACATTGTATTCCCCAAGACTTAGGAGAAAAGGGGTCTAGCCAATAGTAATTTTCTTCCTTTTCTTAGAGTGCTCCAAAATTCTTTCTTAGAGTTTATAATTTGAAAAACATATTGTACCAAATTTCCCTTCATTCACTATATGCCATCCAATGTCTTAGTTTCTCATTTCACTTCACCTTTATCCATGCCTCCGTTCAAGTTTAACCTTCTCAGCAGTATTACAGATTATTTGAGATGTAAGATTTTTTTTTCCTCCCTATTTTGTTCATGTGACAAGGTGAACAGAAGGTCATGTAAAATGAATTTTTTGTTTCCTTTCTTTTGTTCAGTAAAAAAATAGAGTGGTAATGGAATGTTTTGAGAGAAAGAAGGGAGGGTTTCTATTTTTATTTCTATTTCCATTTCTTTGGATATAGAATTTTTTTAGAGTTCTTCCACAGAAGCCTAGAGAGTATACCATAATCATCAACATATCACTCAGCAGCCATTGGTTGAATAGATGCTGCATCGAGAGCCTACATGGTTGCTGTCTTCTGCTATCGAGTCAAATCAGACTCATGATGATCTAAGGTGGCACAGAGTAAATTCCACCATAGGAGATTTCTCCTCTCCTATGCAAGACCCCCAGAAATGACAGAGACACTTTGTCCCCACATCTAAGAGAAGTGCAGACAGGGAGCAGCTCAAACCATAATTTCAACATCTCTTTCCTTTTTAGAAACTGATTGTAGTCAGGCTTCTGTGTGTTCTGTCTGAATCTGTGTATTATCTTCAATGCTGCATATTTACCATGCGCTAAAGGTATTGTTGGCTGTGCTTGGTTCATCATGGTAAATGGAGACTACGTAGAAATTGTCAAGAATTTGTCTTGCTTGGATACACAGCCAATGCTCATAGAAGCAGGAAAGAGACCTGGTAACATATTGAATTGGCGAAATCTGTTGCACAAGACCTCTTTTAAATGTTGCTAAGTGACACGATAAACATTGTGTCAGGAACTCATGCCTTCCTTCATACAAAGGTGGTTGTACAGGTATTTCAGAGAAGTCACACAAACCTCAAGAGAATCTCCTCTGAATATGCTTCATTCTGACCCAATCCAGAATATTTTTAAACACTTCCAATGCATATGAAGATGTGCATAAAGGTTTCATTGCCCTCTTCCTGGGAAGTTGAAGCCAACTTCAACAATGAAGCCCTTCAATAAAGAAGGAATAAGCTCTCCACTTCAGAGGAAGAAGTAGCTCATAATTGTATGCACAGCTAGGCATGCAAATACTGAAAGCCGAAACCAGGCAGAGAGAAATTGTGAGAGATAACTCTTGGCTGATGGTTCCCTTGGGCTCTAGGGGCATGCACATTGTGATGGAAGCAGAGATGATTTCCAGGAGGGGAGTCAACTGTAGTGACATGACTCAGGTAAAGCCCGTGGGACCAACGTCTGCCTCCTGCATCTTCATTTGCTGATGTGACAGGATGCTGTGGAACAAGAAGCAGCTACAAAAATCTTCTAAGATTGGAACTTAGAATATGTGAAGTATGAATTTAGGAAAGTTGAAAGAGGTCAAAAATGAAATGAAATGCAAGAAGATAGATATCATAGGTATCTGTGAGTGAGCTAAAATGTACTGGTATTGATCATTTTGAATCAGAAAATAATGTGATGTACTTTTCCAGAAATAATGCAATCAAGAACAATGGCTTAACACTCATTGCGAGATAGGATCTTGCTTAACTATTTTAGTTGAATTATATCTACATACCTTTCTATGAAATCACTTCAATGAAATTCTTGTTCGAATTTAAACACCAATCCAAAAAAAAAAAGCTAGTGATGAAGAAACTGGAGAATTATAACAACCATTTCAGTTAGAAATGAGTCAAGCATGTCACTTGAAATTCATTAATTGTTATTGGGGATTAGAATGAAAAAGTTGGAAACCAAGAGAAAGGAAAAGTAGTTTGGAAAAATAAGGATTTTTTTAATAAGCTAAAACTGGATATGTCATGATAGAATTTTGCAAAACCAATGACTTTTCCATTGAAAATATCTGTTTTCAGCAATACAAAAAGTGACACTACACATCAATTTCCTCAGGTGGAATAAACAAAAATCACATTGGCCACATCTCTGGGAAGACATGATAGAGAAGCTCAATGTCAGTCATTAAAACCCAATCAGTGGTGGCTGTGGAACAGACCATTTATTGCTAATAAGAAAGTTAAAGCTGGGGCTGAGTCCCGGTGGCATAGCGGTTGTGCACAGGACTGCGGTCCACTGGGATGTAGGTTCGATTCCAGCTCCATGGAGCAAAGACTGGGCCTCCTACTCCCACCACCAGAGGGCAGTGATGCCCTAAAAAAAAAAGTCAAAGCTGGTGAAAATTTTTAAAAATCTACAAAAAGAAAAATGCAAAAATTCCAAACTCAGGTGGGACGCTGTCCAACATGAATTATTAAAATATATTAAGAATGGGTTTACTATATTGAACACTTATGAAAGAAGACCTGATCAACTGTAGGAGGCTATCAAGACCCGCCTGCTTGATACAAACAGAAAGTCATTAAAAAAAACAAATAAAAGATTAGCCAAAGTCAGAGGAGACTCTGAAACTTGCTCTAACAAATATGGAATAAATGATGAAATCAAGAAGCTGCACAGAAAATGAAAAGGGCAGCTTAAGAAAATAAAGCTAAATTTTATAATAAAATTGTTCAAAGATGTAAAATTAGAAAGCCAAAATGCAATAAAACATTTAGCATATCTGAAATGCAAAGAACTGTAGATAAAAATCCAAGCCTCAAATTGCAATTTTGAAAGTCTATAGGCAGAATATTTAATGCTGCAGGAATTATAGAGAAAATGGAAAAAATAAATACATAGTTGCAGTATCAAAAAGAAAAATTGACTGTCTACCACATGAGGAAGCAAACTGTGAGCAAGACCCAATGGCTCTGAAGGAAGAAGTTTAAACTGCTGTGATTGCATCAGCCAAAAGCCAGGCTCCTTGACATGATACACATTTAAATATTTCAGAAAACTGACAAAACAGGAAGCACTCACTCATCCATGCCAGGAAATCAGCTGTGAGACAGCTGATTAGAAGAGCTCCGCATTTATACCCATTCCAAAGAAAGGAATGTTCAAACTGTAGATTGTACAATTGATATTATACACAAATAAAATTTTACTGAAGATCATCCAACAACAGTTGCAGAACTACATCCAGAATTCATTAGAGACTAAGGGCTATCAATCATTAGTAATGGATCTTGGCTGAAAGCGGAAACTAACAGAAAGATGCTAAATTGTTTTTCATTGACTGTACAAAGGCATTCACTGACTATGAAAAAGATGACATTGGGAAGATGAGAATTCCAGAGACTTCCTTGTGTGTGGAACTTGTAAATGATTCGAGAGGCAGTTGTAAGAACAAAAAAAGGAAATACTTATTTTAAAAACAAACAAGTTGTTTATCAGTGTTGTATATTTTCATAATACTTTTTTTATATTTATGCTCAGCAAATCATCACATGAAGAATAATGTGTCATTAGGATGGGGAAATAAAGCCTAATCAATATCTTCTAGTATACAGATGACACAACCATGCTTGTCGAAAGTGAGGAAGACTTGAAACACTTGCTGACGAAGATTCAACACAATGACTTTCGGTGTGAATTCCAACTCAGTGTAAGGGAGACCACACTCTTCATAACTGGTCCACTGGGTAACATTAAGATAAATTTAGAAAGATTTGAAGTTATTAAGAATCTTGTCTTAGGGGCTGAGCCCCGGTGGTGTAAGTGGTTGAGAACGGGACTGTGGCCTTCGGACTTGGCCATTCAAATCCAGTGGCGGCTCTCAGGAGCAGCGTAGGGTAGCACCCACGACCACCAGAGGCAGTGATGCCCCCTCAAGAAAAAGAATCTTGTCTTACTTGAATTTACAAATTATGCTCATGAAAGAAGTAGTCAAAAGATCAAAAATGTATTGCATTTGGAAAATTTGCTGCAGAAGACCTCTTTAGAATATTGAAGAGGAAGGATGTTCCTTTGAGGAATAACATGCTTCTAACTCAAGCCATGGTATTTTTAATTGCCTCATATGCTTGTGAAAACTGGAGGTTGGATAAAGAAGATCTAAAAGAATTATTACATTTTATCTGTGGTGTTGGAAAAGAAAATTGAAATTACCATGGATTGCTAAAGAACAGTGATCTACATTGGAAGAAGTAAGGTAGTATATTCCTTAGAGGTAAGGATGGCAAGGCTTTCTCTTACATACTTTGTACATATTGTCAAGAATGACCAATCCCTGGAGAAGGACATCAGGTTTGTTAATGTATCCCTTGACAAGGTCTATTGGCATAGTGACTGCATCAATGGGTTCAGGATGTGGATACCAAAAGAGATAACTGATTTGTCTTAGAAGAACAGCTAGAACAAACCTTACAGTCAAGATTGCAAGACTTCACCTAAAGTATGTTTTGAAATGTTGTCAGGAGAGACCAATCATGTTTGGTAAAATAGAGGGACAGTGAAAAAGAAGACCCTAGAAAGGTAAAATGACCCAGTGACAAGATAAGGCAGCATTGTTAGCACCATTCTGAGTGGAAACAGCTCTACAGCACAACTAATCACAAGTCAGCATATTGAACCTTCCTTCCCTACACCCAGGTGCTCTGTGGGAGAAAGATAAGAATTTATGCTCGTGTGTGTGTTTAAATTTCATTAGTGTTTTGGGAAAAAAATGAACTATCTTAGTTAATAAAGATTCATTATGAGTTTGAACTAAGTTGATGGTAGTGAAATATTATTGCCGATTGTTGAAAAGTAATTTTGGAGCTGAGCCCTGGTGACATAGTGGTTGGACTGCGGCCCACTGGGTTGGAGGTTCAAATCCACCAGCAGCTCTCCAGGAGTAAGGATGGGTCGGGCCTCCTCCTTCTCCCACCACCAGAGGGCAGTGATGCCCACCCAAAAAATATGGGAAAAAAAGAGTAATTTTCAATCTTTTATTTTCACTCTCTTCATATTGGTGCTCCAGACATAAAATTCTTACTTATATATATGTATATATATATATACATATATATAAACAAAATAAAAATTCTTATAAATGTAATCAATAACCACACTATTATAATTTTAAGTGAAATGCCTTTGATCCACCTGGACTACTATCTTTCTTATAATGGCAGCAACAGTATCCCTTAAAAGCTTGATAAAGTGTCTCTATGATTAACAATTGCTTAATTCGTAGACAATTGGAAAAAATGAAATCTTAGAAGTGTACAAATTTTCAACAAAGTCAGCCCTTCAAACCACCTCCACCGCACCCCCCAACCCCCGCTGCTGGGAGGAAGATGAGGCTTTCTACTCCAGTAAAGAATTTCCATTTGAGAAACTCACGGGTTCATTTCTGCCTCGTCCTCTCGGTTCACTATGATTCTGCATCCACCTGATGACAGTGAGTTCACAATGACTTTGAAGTGTGTTGTGTGTGCATGCATGTTTATTGAAGATCTTATTCTTCCCAGTTGTAAAAAACCATGTGATAAACCAGAAAGAATTAGTTATGACCTTGTTCTTTTATTCCCATGAGTTTTTGTTACTTTGGTTCTTTGTCTCGTATCAATTATATCTAACATTGTTTTTTTTTTTTCCTCTCCCTAGGCAGGAGCCTAACTTGCACATGTAAACCTAGGATCAAGTTTAGAAGAATCAAATTTTGGGCTGAGCCCCAGTGGCATAGTGGTTGAGTGAGGGACTCACTGAACTAGCTTGGTGGTTCAAATCCAGTAGCAGCTCTCCAGAGCAAGACTGGGTTGCTCCCACGACCACCAGAGGGCAGTGATGCTCCCCCAAAAAAAGAATTAAAATTGTATCTGTTGCCATTATCAAAACTGTAATAGCCTAGGCCAGCGGTTTTCAGCCTGTGGATCACGACCCATTTGGGGGGTGGGTCAAACAACCCTTCCACAGGGCTTGTTAAATTTATAACAGTAGCAAAATTACAGTGATAAGGTAGCGATGGAAATCATTTTATGGTTGGGGGCGGGGGTCATTCCGACTTGAGGAACT
Organism: Nesogale talazaci; assembly: GCA_004026705.1. NCBI lineage: Eukaryota > Metazoa > Chordata > Mammalia > Afrosoricida > Tenrecidae > Nesogale > Nesogale talazaci. The sequence goes on from PVJH01011308.1 coordinate 46,500, forward strand.
GCATGAAAGCACCACAGCATGAGAGAGGGGGAGGACAACTAACCACAGAGCAGTTTGTGACTGAGCTTGTGTAATCAGAAACATTTATTAGATTTTCATTGTGCTATCTAGAAATGGAACAAACAGTAAATCTCTGTGCTCAGTAAGGTACTTTTGTTATCATCAAATGTCTCTAAGTGTATTTTGACAAGGAATAAGGAATGCATGTTTCTTTTTTGTTTGCTTGCACTGTTTATTTTTTTAAGATTATGTATTTTACATCAAGCTTTATGTGGAGAAATAGAGCAGAGATAAAAAAAAACTCTTGGAATAGTATTTCTTTCATAGCAAAATAACTATCAATAAGATCTGAGCTTATATCTCTAAGTTTATAAATCAACAAGTCCAATGAATTCTCCTCATATAAAGAAACATGCAATTTGTTGCACTGATTTCATGCTTTAGATGTGTTTTTGAAAATCCTAAATTTTACTGATTTTAAGAGGAGTCTTGCTGGTGTAGTAGGTTATTTGTTGGCCTGCTATCGGCAAGTTCATCAGTTCAAACCTGCCATCTGCTTGCCAAAGGGAAAATGAATCTTTCTTCTCTGATAGATCTACAGCCTTGAAAACAAAGAGTCAGGATTGACTGAGTGACAGTAAATTTAATTTTTTGAGAATACTGCTAAAATTAGATAAAATAATTCCTTATACTTTGTTATATGGCAGATAATAATTAATGTGCTGGGGATTAGATATTATAAATTAAAATAATTTTTGCATTCATGTGAGCAAATTTATAAAAGGATAATATATTAAAGTCACAATAAAGAGATAAAATGGGAAACATAATAGAGAATTCATGGGAGCTGCTTTGAACTAAGGTAGTTGAGGAAAGCTTTTCAAAATAGATAAAACTAAAATTATTCTATGAGTTATGTACTGGGGTAGGATGAAATTACATATGTAATGTATTTCATGTAAAAGAATATTAAAGCTGTTTAATATAGATTTAACTAGCTTGTGTCCAGGATCCTAAATAGTGATTGTACTCTCACTGGACTGAAATACTACAAGCTCAAACTGTAGGTATTTATGGCTTTGATTTGTAAGTGCCAACTGGTCAACATATGGAAAATATTTCTTTTCCTACAGTCTTGAGATCCATAAGACTCTAAGGGGCAGATATAAAGTACACCCTAAATATAGATATATTATCAAATATATTATATATATATATATTAAAAGAGGTCCCCAAAGTATGTAAACAGAGAACCAAATTTAATGTAATTTACAATACCTAACAACTTTTTTTTAATAATTAGGATCTGGAAACCAGATCTGAGGTATCCTAAGATAAAAAAAAATGAAGCCTGAAATATTTTGTAAAACACATATTTTCAAGAGTCGAGAATTAAAATCTCAGAGATTCCCAAGGGATCAAAGAGAGAAAAATCTAAAGAACATAACATTTATCTTTGTAGAGCTGATTCCAGTTAGAAGTTATTTTTCATCAAAAAGTAAATAAAATTCTATCCCTTGGGGATTTTGAAATTTTTCCGTTTATGAGAAATCTATAACTCTATTCTCTGTGTGTATGAGAGAGAGAAAGAAAGAGAGAATTTGGTGCACAGAAAGTAAACAAAAATAATCAGAATGAAAAGCTTTAGAGCTACAGATAGTGGTATACTCTAGAGACTGAGACGCACACACAAAAAATCTGAGTGGTAAAAATTGTTTAGATCCAATTTTAAAGCCAAAAAAGATCAAGAGGTTAAAGTATATATACAGTGGCATTTTCAGAAAGGAATAAGCAATATAGTTCTTTGGAACAGGTAAGACATTTTTAAGAACCAAATTCTAATAGAAACTTTAAAGTGCATCTTCCTCGAGCACTGAGCACTACTGCAGTGGACAACGCATTTCACAGCATTGCTATAACAACCATTCAAGTTTTTGTTAAGGTTCTTATGGTATACTTTGATAAACATCAAGAGCTGATAATGGGGGCCTGGAGGGAGGGAGAATGTTTTGAGAGTGATGATGGCAATGGGTGTATAAATGTGGCCTGCATACAATTGATGTTATTAGGGATTGTGATGGAAGTTGTAGGGGCCTCCCAATAAAATGATTCATTAAAAAAAAAAAAGGTGGGGAGGGGAAAGGGGAGTTTTGTTTTTTTTAAGAAGAGCTTGTATCAAGGGCTCAAGTGGAAAATGTTGGAAAATGTATGTGGAAAAATGTGTGCAAAAGTGCTTGATACAAATGATGTACTGAATGTTGTAGTAGCTGTAAGAACCCCCAATAAAATGAAAAAAATGAAAAAAAATATAGCAAACTCAAAAAATATTATATCAAAACTAAAATATCCCTGGCTATCAAAAGATATCACATCTGGGGTCTTAAAGGCTTGAGAGTTAACAAGCAGTCGTCTAGCTCAGGAGCAACAAACCCCACCATAGATGAAACACACCAGCCTCTGTGACAATGAGCTGTGGAAAGAATCATGTATCAGGTATCAAAGAACAAAAACCATATCAATATGTGCCCACCCTCCCCATATGATTGCTGAAGACAAATGGATACAGAGGCAGAGGGAAGGAAGCTGATGGTGCCCAGCTACCAAATGAAAATCATCTGAGGTCTTAAAGGCTTGAAGATAAAGGAGTGGCTGTTTAGCCCAGAAACAGCAAAGCCTACATGGAAGAAGCACAACAGTCTGTATGATCAAGAGGGGTCAAAAGGAGCAGGTATCACATATCAAAGAACATGGAACACATCACTATGAATGAAGGGGAGAACAGGGTGGGGACACAAGGTGCATCCATGGACAGTTAGACATATGAGGAGTCGCAAGTTTGGGGCGGAGAGGAGAAGGTCAATCAGGGTGCAGTGAAGTAGCGATGAAAGAAACAACTTTCCACTAGCTCTTGCAGGCTTCCTCCCCCCAACTATCATGATCCCAATTCTACCCTACAAATCAAGCTGGACTGGAAGAGGTACACTGGTACGGATGGGAACTGGAAATCCAGGGAACCCAGGGCAGCTTAACCCCTCAAGACCTGTAATGAGAGTGAAGTTACCAGATGGTTGGAGGGAAGGTGAGGTAGAGAGGTGACCAACACATAACCTCCTGCCTGGAGGGCAGGCATTGGAGGAGTGGGTGAAGGAAGACATCGGCCAATGTAAGATATGATAAAACAATAATAATTCATAAGTAATGAGGGGTGGAAGGGCAGTGGAGGGGAAGGGATGAGAAGTTGAAATCAAAGACTCAAGTGTAAAAGCAGAAATCTGGAGAATGATGACAATAGCAGACATGCGAAGGTGTGTGGCACTGTATATGTGTATGAATTGTGATAAGTGATATACGAGCCCAAATAAAATGATTTAAAAATGAAATAAAATATGCAAAAGAAAAGGGGGAAAAAAACTAAAATACTGTACCTAAATATGTTTGCCTTTCTGATAGTCAGAAGCAGGAGGTTGTGTCATGCGTGGGGCTGCTGTCCTCAAAGTCAATAGTTCATAATCCACCAACCACTCTGCAGGAAGAACAAGCTTCCTACAAGACACAGCAAAAAAGCAATACCACTTAAAACAACCACACGAAAGAGGAAATACTTAGAAACAGACCTAAATGAAGAAATAAAAGACACACATAGATAGAAAACTGCAGGACCTTATAACAAGAAACCAAAAAATAGCAACACAGATGGAATAATATCCCATACTCATTGGTAGGCAGATTTGGGGGCAACTGTGTGCCAGTAAAAGAAAATAAATGGACACAATCTTTATTTTCATGTTTAAGAAACCCGAGAAGCCAGGGTTCTGGGTAGAGAGAGACTTCACACTTGTGAGTTAAAAGATGAGTCCCAGTCACAATCTCATAATTAAGATTAATCCCCACAACATGCGCCCATAACAGTGCCAACTTAAAGTTACTCCTTATGAACATATTGCTGATTACAATCTGGCAGGCAGCGTTATCTATAGGAGCAGTCTATTGCTATTACTCTCCCTCCTGAAGGTAAAGTCACCCTCTGTGCTAAGTAGGCTTATTGTGCCAAGCTGGCCAATAGAAGCATGTCGGATTGCAGAATATTTTGGAACATAAGACACACCCAGAGCAGGAAAATAAGAAAGAAATATTCTGAACCAAAATAATACCTGTATTCTAAAATCTTCAGACTGTAAGGTACATCCTCGTCTTTTCCCCCACTTTTATTTTTTAGGTGGGGGAGAAAGTGTGTTTTATGGTCCCAAAAACACAGTAGTTAGGTTGTGGTTTGATGAGAGGGTAAAGAGATAAATGGCTTGTCAAGCCCCGCCTTTTTTCTCCTTGCTCTTTTGTGATCAGACCAGTGTACCACTGCTTTAACTAGCTCTATGCCTTTACTAGTGAGCTTCACTACTTGTGGGACAGCCAAAATATGAAATGAGTCACTAGAGCTTGAGGTTCCTTTCAGACCTGCTTCAGCATGCTGTTCCTTGACTAAGTTCACTCTATATTTCCAGGTCTTTCCATGTCATAGACTGTTCCAGGCTTTATCATTGTTTTATTAAAGGAGTATAAGATCATATTGTTTGTATGTACCATATTTTCTTTATCTATTCTTCCTCTGTTGGGCATTTGGCTCACTTGCAATTTCTGGCTATTGTGAATCATGCTGCTACAAATGTGCTGAGCACAAAATAAGTTCACTACTATTAAGGAGAAATACCATTTAAACAATGAGGTAGAATGTCTGCCTGCTGGCCATTACCCCTCTTTATTCTCACTTTGTAAGAACAATCTCAAAAAAGGAAATCCCATGTTGGCTGGAATCACTCCTTCAAGGAGGGACAAATTGGAGAACATCGTCTACATGATATCCCTCAATGTTGAGACAAGGCTGTGAAAAATCTGCAGACTCTCTCCAAGGATAAGAGGAGAACCTTAGGGAAAATCAATTTAAGATAGGGTGGCGGGTCAGGTAGCATCTCTAATTCAGAGGAGACGCTGATGTTCCTCTTGGTGGGTTTGGTGAGTAAATGGCATGGAGTAACCTCACATTCAGAAGCAATGATGAACAACAATTGCAGGAAACCTAAGGAGAGGAAACAATAATTGTCAGAAACCTAAAGGGAGAAACATTCAGTTCTATGGTCCTGGGTAGACACTTCAAGTATGTTTCTATTCAGCCTTCTGTGGATGGTGCCATGGACTAAACACTCTGATGACCTTGGGCACTGGTCTTACAGAAAACATGGCATCCCCCAAGGGCCACATCAGAAAGACGACATGGAAACCCAACTGCCCTACCTCAAAATGACCTTACTCCTGCACTTATTATTCTGTGGAAATGGCATTTGTTGGGTCGTGGGTGGGATTTCTGGCTTAATAGGTGTCCACAGAAATGAAACACAGAACTACTATCTATTTGGTGCATCAATTCTCCCCTTAAATTACTGACATGCTTTAATCTGAGAGGCAAGAATCTGTTCTTGTAAGGAATGAAAAAGGAAATTATTCCCTAGCACCAACCCCTACCTCAATGTAAACAGAGCTCAAACAACAACTCATGGATTATAGCTTTACTTTGGACCATACTTGCATAAACTCATTTTATCAACAATATTTAAATTATATGTCAATTGATAAATTATTTTTACCAAAGCAATCACCTTATAACCCAAGGGGATGATTGAGAATGTTTTGCTTTTTTTATGTTTGTTTGTTTTTATTGTTGTTGGTGCTGGCTTATTTTTGTCATAATTTGACTGTCACAGTAATTCAGACTCATTTATAAGCCATGGACACACAGATAGATTCTGGTCTCCCACTTATGTCCAGCCACAATCCAAGAGCAATTAAGTCTTATAATATGGCCCTGTTTGATTCTTCATGAAGACATCAAGAAAGACAGGTGTCGACAGGATCAGTTATCAGACATTAGAAGGTTCAAACAAGCAATCATATTGATGAGAATGAGTAGAGTTGGATTGGAGACAAAAAGTCAATCTATAGAAAATTGAATATCCCCTCAAAGATGGGTTACAAGGAAGGAATGAGTCACCCAGTGTGTAGTACAGTACTGATAAAACACATAACATTCCTCTAGTTCGTTAATGGTTCACTCTTGTTTCTTAGTGCTTCACCACCCCCAACACCAACCCCACCACTATCATGACCCAATTCTACATTATAAATCCAGCTAGAACAGAGCATGAGCACTGATGTAAATGAGAGCTTTCAACACTCAGAATCCAGGACATATAAGCACCACAGGAATACTAATGGCAGTATCGATACCATGAGGGTAGGGGGTGGTGTGGGGATAAGCAGAATGCAGGAGAAGTCAATCACAATGATTAATGTAAAATATGACACCTCGCCCCCCCCAAAAAAAACACAGGGACAAACAATAGAAAGGTGGATGAAGGGAGACAGCAGATGGTGTAAGATATGAAAATAAGAATTATTTATAATAGATCAAGGGTTCAGTGGGAAGAGGGATAAAAGAGGAGCTGATTTCAAAGTCTCAAGGAGGAAAAAAATGCTTTGAATGGATGTTGGCAGCATATGCACAAATATGATTGATGCAACTGATGCAGGAGTTGTAATAAGAGCGGTAAGAGTCCCCAATAAAATTATTTTTAAAAAAAAGAAGATAAATGTGCTACAGCAAAGAGTGATGAAGGAAGCAGATGGTGCCAGACTATCAATTTAAATAATGCCTGGGATCTTAAAGACTTGTATTCAAACAAGCAGCCATCTACATGAGGCATCATTTATGTCCACATCAAAGAAACACATCAGCCTGTGGGATCCAAAGATGATGATACCAAAATCCAAACATGATGAGGGGAAATTTCTCAGAGCTTAAATTGTGAACACCTAATTTTTAGAAGGCTTATGGAGGACAGCAGGAGTCTAAAATCCATCTGCAAACTATCTAGTCAGATGAAGTCTCTGGCAAATCCCTTGTAGCCACAGTGAAGGGACGTTGTCAACTTCACGATCAGACAGAGATCATTGTCCCCTTGATTATGGTAGATTGAACCATATTATAATGATATTTGCTCAGTTGACCTCTCCATAGGAATTTGTTATAGGCTCAAATGTTTCTTGCTTGTTCCCTGACAGAAACTTCTTCTCTGACTTTTTTTTTTGCAATTTTTATTTTTTTTCCAATGATTTTATTGGGGGCTATTACAGCTCTTATAACATTCAATATATCATTTGTATCAAGCATATCTGTACACATATTACCATATTCATTTTGAAATATTTTCCACTTGAGTCCTTGGTATAAGCGCCTCCTTCCTCCAACCTCCCTGTTTTAAAAAATTTTACTGGGGGCTCTTAGAGCTACTACAACATTCAGTACATCATTTGTATCAAGCACATTTGCACACATGTTGCCACATACATTTCCAAACATTTTCCACTTGAGCCCTTGGTACAAGCTCCTCTTAAAAAAAAAAAAAACCTCCCCGTTCCCCTCCCCCCCTTTTTTAATAGATCATTTTATTGGGGGCCCATACAACTCCCATCACAATCCCTAACAACATCAGTTGTATGCAGGCCACTTTTACATACCCATTGCCATCATCACTCTCAAAACATTCTCCCTCCCTCCAGGCCCCCATTATCAGCTCCCTATATTACCCTTCCTCCCCACCTTCTCCTTGAACCCTTAGTAATTTACAAATTCTTTTCTTCATCCTGTCACTGTACAATGTGTCCCAACACTCACTTCCCTGTTGTCCATGCCCCAGAGAGGAGGCTACGTGTAGATCCCAGAAGTTGGTTTTCCCTTTCTATTCATCCATCCCTCCACGCTCCTAATATTGCCACTCCTATTACTGGTCTTGAGGGATCATCTATCCTAAGTTTCCCATGTTTCTAATTTCACTGTACATCTCCTGGTCTAGCTGGATTTATGTGGTAGAATTGGGATCATGATAGTGTGGGGGAGGCAGCATGGGAACTAGAGGAAGGTTGCATATTTCATAGCTCCTACCCTGTAGCTTAACTGGCTTATCTCCTCCTTATAACCCCTCTGCAAAAGGATGTCACCTCACCTATTGATGGGCTTTGGGTCCCTAATATGTACTCCTCCTCATTAATAATAATATAATTTTAGCTCATTGATGCCTGACACCGGATCCCTTCACCACCTCATAATCACACAGGCTGGTGTGCTTCTTCTGTGTGGGCTTTATTGCTTCTGAGCTGAATGGCCACTTGTTTAAGTCCCCAGACGCTATATCTTTTGGAAGCCAGGCACCATAAGCTTTCTTCACCACATTTGCTTATGCACACATTTGTCCTCAGGGATCATATCAGGAAAGTGAGCATGCAAAGTTGTGCTTTTGAGTTCTTGAAGCCTGATATCTCATCCCTTTGACACTTCATGATTCCACAAGAGGCTTTGTTGCCTCTGAGCTAGATGGCTGCTTGTTTTCTTTTAAGTCTTTAAGTCCCCAGATGCTCCATCTTTTGATAGCCGGGCACCATCAGCTTTCTTCTCCATCTTTGCTTATGCACACATTTGTCTTCAGTGATCATGTCAGAAAGGTGAGCATCTTGGAATGCCAATTTAATAGAACAAAGTGTTCTTGAAGCGAAGAGATACTTGAGTGGAGGTCCAATGCCCATCTGTTGTCCTACTACTAACCCTATAAGTATACACATTAATCTCTTTCCCCATCCTCACTTATAAATATATGCCCCTATGTACATAACTGTATTTGAACCTCTATAAATGTTCATTATCTCCCAGTTCCTTCTTCTATTTCCATTTGCTTCCTTCTTGTCCCACTATCATGCTCACTCTCCATTTGGGTTTCAGCATTTTTTCTCTGTTACGTTAGTCTTAATCAATCCCTATTGGCCTTCTCTCACCCACCTTGTCCCTGCATTTGTATCAATTGTTATTCCCTTTTTCCTGGGCTGGTCGACATTACCACCTTTCCCCCTCCCCCTCTTCAATGTCCCCTACCCTGGAGCCATCAGTCCTGTCATTTTTGCCTCCAACCTCTTTGTCCAGTCTATCTTGTCTAGATAAAATATTGTTTGTGGGGCTGAGCCCCGGTGGTGTAGTGGTTGTGCACGGGACTGCAGCCCACTGGGATGGAGGTTTGATTCCAGCTCCACGGAGCAAAGGCTGGGCCTCCTACTCCCACCACCTGAGGGCAGTGATGCCCCCAAAAAACAAAATAATATATATGTTGTTTATGATATTTTGCTTCTTCTTATTTTTCTTTTCTGGGAGGCATCACTGCCCTCTGGTGGGAGTGAGAGGACCAGCCTTGCTCCTGGACAGCTGCTACTGGATTTAAACCGCCAAGCCAGTGGGCCTCAATCCCGCATTCAACCACTATGCCACTAGGGCTCAGCCCCTACTTCTTATTTTTATATTGCATTATTTCTATCATTTTTTAAATTGTTTATGTTAGGTCTCCCAGCTTATGAAGCACAGAAGGAGTGAATGCACAGAACTGATAACTGAAGCCATCATATTTGAGTCACAGAGGTAGAGGGAGTGAAGAGGATGAAAGAAATTAGGGAGCAAGCAATGAATGGGGGAGGTGAAAAGTGCATTAGAATGGAGTGTGATAATGTATATACAGTTCTTTAAAAGGAATTTAACTATGAAAGTATATGATATGTCGATATTATATCAATAAAACTACTAAGAAAAAAAAAGAAACCCAAATTGGCCAATGGTTACCATAGGTGAAGGAAGAAGATATTTTACCTAGGGGGACAATGGTTTTATGTTAATGGTGGTGGTGGAATGACTTGGAAAAACATATTAATAACAGATGTAAACATGGAGAGTATAACAATGGCACTGAAGTATACATGTAGAAATTATTAGATTGGATAATATTTTGTGTATATTTTTGCCACAGTTTTAAAGAAAGCATTATACAAGTAAAATGGAAAGCAAAATGTAAACACAAAATTGATTTTGGTAGTGATTGGCCAACTCTTCTTGATGTGATTGAATTATTGAATTATATGATACATGGATGTAGACAAGACACATGGCATTATGTCCCAGGAGTTGGAGAAGCCATATGGACCTACTCTGATGCAGCCAGACCTCTAGAGATGGAGAAGCCACATAGAGACCCCTGCCAGAGCTAAATGAAATGCTTACAATGCCACTGGATCCACAAGACTTCAAACTCCATGGCCTGGGGCCCTCTTTCATTCAACATCATTACATATAGTCCATGCATCTATAGAGGACTTTATACAGTTGTATCAGACATATGGGTTAATATTGAGTTTATGTACTTGATCTAGACTGGCCTAGAAGATTTTCACAAATTTCAATTACTCTTATATATAAACTTCTTTCTTATAAACATATGAGTGTCTTTGAATTTGTTTCTCTATTCTACTCAAACAAACACAGTGAATAAAACGTCAATAAAACTTAAAAAAAAACTTTAAAAAAGTAAAGAAACATGAATGAGAAAACATATGGCTGAAGTCTCCAGTGAATGCTTTCTGAACATAGGCCAGAGAAGTGAATAGACCTGTTATCATACAGAAGACAATGGAAAATACATTATGACACCTGTAATGAGGCTAGAATCTTGTATCTTATCATTTGGTCTTTCTTTTGACCCACTTTAATCTTGCTTTATTTTTATTGCTTTCTCTTTTCTTTCCAACTTGGAGTTTTCTCTGTTTATTTTGTTATTGTTGTAGTATTTTTAACTTTTTGTTTTGTATTTTTCTGTTTTGTAAAATTGATTGATAGTGGTTGTGCAGATGTTTGGATTGTGTTTGGACAAACTTATTTATATGTCTAAAGAACAGATCTTTTGCTCCCTAAAACAGTTATATCTGGGAAGCCCACAGGGGCAGTTCAACCCTGTCCTTTAGAGTTTCTGTGAGAATTGATTTGATGGTAGTGAGGTAGTTTAAGAATTTATATAAGTAAGTACAAGGATTGAACATTCTTGGAAATTTTCCCCTTAATTCCACAGTGCTTGATGTGGTATTTGAAGGACACAGAGAAAAGAGACTTTATTCTCTTTAAAAAGAAATCAGTTGCTATCATTTTGAGATGCAGGTAGAAGATGAGAGCACAGTCTCAAGTAGCATTATATATATATATATATATATATATATAATAACAGATATATATTCTATATATATATGCAAGTTAGGAAATAACACAAGCTTTCCATTTAAAAGAATAGTCACACATTCCTATATACATTTATTTCTAATTCAGATTTAGAATTTACTTTTGAAATCTTCCTCACCCCAATTAAGCATATTAAAAAATATTCTAGGAGCCTTAAAGCCATGCATTATGAAGCAATACTAAAATGATTTGATCTAGGTATATAGTCCCATGGTCTCCTCATAGACAGTGATAAAACTTCCCCCATTGGATTCTTAAAACTAAATTTATTTTAGTTAAAAAATGAACAGATTTATTGGTATATAGTGCATGTATTACACAATTTAATAGTTCAATTACATCAAGAAGAGTTGTGCAATCATCACCTTACTCCAGTCTAGAAGGTTTATCATTCTTCTATTGATCTTTATTAGCTCCCCGCTTTCTCTGAACTTCCCCTGGGACCCATGAATCCAGCTATGTTCTCTATATATTTACCAGGTCTGAGTATAATGTACAGAAAATCATTATAAACAAAACAAAGAAACAAAGTAAAGCAGATAAAAAGCCTCAATAGAAAAGGAAGCAGAAAATATTAAAGAACTAGAAAAAATAAGGTTGTACAAATGATTGAGTGATACAGTTTCATCTAATTATATGTGTATCTGAGAGAGTCCACTTTCTAATGCATACTGCATGATAGCAAGACTATTCACATCCCTGGTCCATGGGCAGAGGGGTTTCAAGAGGTGTTTAATCAATGTTTCCCCTTCACTGTAACTCAAACAGTTTTAAACTGGGTCAAAAGCGTGCTCATCATAACATAATTGACTTTATAAAACTCTCTGTCTGATAACAGGGCTATCCTCATTCTTCAGCTATGGATCAGAAGGGATTTACCAAAAACATCCTTTGCCTTCTGTGAAATAGGTATTCTCCGTTTAAGCTCTAATCCTGTGGTGGTTGCACAATTTCATGTCAATTTGATAAATTGGGGTGGATTCTAGCCTTTCAATAAGGGCATAACTTGGTGATCCCTCCTTGTGTTTGTGGCCTTCTAATGAGTATTTTGGGGACTTTACTTCCTCTATGGAAATGGGACACACTGTGCTTTACATTCCTGTTGAAAAGCCAAATAGAACCACACTGATGGTAGTCAGAACCCTGGAGAGGTGTCCAATGCCCTTGGATGCACTGGGCTTCACACCCACTGGTCTGTGATCTTCTTGTATTCAGCATCATTGCATGTCTGTGACTCTGAGGAGGAATTCATCAGTTAATATTGAACTTATGGGTGAATATCAAACTTATGGACTTGGTCTGGTCTGGGCTGGGATGTGTTATTGTTGCATAATTACTTCTTAATAGAAAGTTATTTCTTATATATGGATGTCTCTAGATTTGTTTCTCTGGTCAACCCAGTCTAACAGATACTATTCCATCTTTTATATTTGGATGATATTATTTACAATTCTTGGATCACACAGGCTTGTGTGCTTCATCAATGTGAACTTAGTTGATGTGATTCTTTTTTTTGGGGGGGGGGGGCATCACTGCTCTCCGGTGGTGGGAGTAGGAGGCCCAGCCCCACTGCTGGAATTGAACCTCCGTCCCAGTGGGCCGCAGAGCCGCGCACAACCACTACGCCACTGGGGCTCAGCCCTTGATGTGATTCTTAAGACCCCAATTATTCATTCTTTTGAGCAGTTGGCACCATCTATATCTTTACCACATATTGATATAGTGTCCATATTATCAGTGATCTCTTTATGAGGGCGAGTATCAAGCAGGATCATGTGTCATAAGAATTAATTGTTCTTAGATTGGAGCTAGAATTAAGAGGAAGCCCAAAATTCAGAATGCTCGTCTTTCACATAGTGCATTAGTGAACTCACTTGGTTAACTTGTTGTAAAATATTTATTTTAGTAAACTGTCTTGTCATTATTTTATTATGCAAAAAGTTAATAATAATTTCAGTAGACAAAATGAAATAGAATAATAATAGACTTAACCAAGTTAGTAATTTTTGTATTCAAGTGGTAATAATAAAGCATTATTTTGAACAGAAAATTTAAATCTAATAATGCTGTCTTTAAAACCATATAATAAAAAAATTTTAATACTACAATTGATTTCTTCCTTATCATCTATAAGTATTTTTACTCATCATTAATTAAAATTTACAATGACCACACTATATGTTAGTGATTTTTATCATATTTATCAAATTTTCATTGCAAAGACAACTAGAGATTAAAATGTACATTTTATATAGGAAATAATAATTAAAAGTTAATATTTAGTGTATAAGCAACTATTCTTATATTCAGTGTCAATAAACAAGTGAGTGTTGGCAATAATCTTAAATAATTGTTACATGGTGTTTTATAAAAAGGATAGTGCATAACAGGTATTTATTATGGCCTGAAAAGTAGCTTCCTATGCTGAATATTACATTGGAAACTATTAAATGATAAAAAAGATCAAATAAGTTGGTAAAATGTGCAGTTTATACCGGTGACGTAGTGGTCATGGGCAGGATTGCGGCCCACAGGGTTGGTGGTTCAAATCCAACACCAGCTCTCCAGGAGCAAGACTGAGCCTCTTACTCCCACCAGGGGACAGTGATGCCCACAAAAATGTGCAGTTTGTGGTAGATAATAGAATTATTGACAGGTGAATTAACTGATTTAAATTTGAGAAAAGTTCATTAGACTCAAGCATAATGTGAATGGTCACTTCAGAGTAAAAGGACTTTAAAAATAAAGCTAATAAATAAGGACCACATTGTTAGGATTTAGTTGGAGGAAATATTTTTATAATTATAACTATTGCCTCTACTATCATTGAATGAAAACTACAGACTAACGCTTTTCATCAACTCTAATAAAATCATATAAAGTGTAGATCTTAGTTACACAAACTGTAAACTCTAATCAGAGAAGCCAGATACATAAAGAAAAAGGTGGCATCAGGATTGCAGAAGCAAGCAACCTGCGATGCGCAGATAGCACAACATTGCTGGCTGACAGTGAGGAGGGCGTGAAGCACTTGCTGACGAACATCAAAGATCGCAGAGTTCAGTATTGACTGCTGCTCAGTGTAAAGAAGACCAGACGTCCTCACAGCGAGCCCAATCAGTACCATCATCATAAATGGAGAGAAGATTGTCATTGCCAAGGACTTGCCTTGCTTGTGTCTACAGTCCATGCTCAGGGAAGCAGAAGTGAAGGGATCAGTAGACGCATTGCATCGGGAAAATCTTTTTAATACCTTTTTAATATATTGAAAAGTAAACATGTTACTTAGGTGATTAAGGTTCATCGGACCCATGCCACAATGTGTAAGTGAAAGTTTGGCATTGAATAAGGAAGACTGAAGCATATCAATGCACTTCAATAATATTGCTGGCTGAGAATAGTAAAAGTCCAATGAGCTGCCAAGAGAATCAACAAATCTGTCTTAGAAGAGCTATAGCCAGCATGCTATAGTGGCATGGATGGAAAGATTGTGTTCCCATACTTCAGACATGCTGTTAGGAGAGACCAGACCCTGGGTAAGAACATCATATTTGGAAATGCAAAAAGAGGAAGGGCCTCAACAAGATGGATTGACACAGTGGCTGCAACAAATGGGTTCAAACAGAGGAACTATTTTGAAGATGATGCAGGATTGTGCAATGCTTCTATCATTTGAACACATGGTTGCCATGGATTAGAGTTCACGCGATGACATCTGACAAAAACAGCAATGTGTGTGGGGGGAGGAGGGCATTCACTCAGTAGCAGAGTTGGCTCTGAGTCATGGCAACTTTATGAACAGCAGAACAAAACATTGCCTTGTCAACCCTCAGAATCATTACTATATTTGAAGCCATTGTTCCAACCAATATGTTAGTCCATCTCTTTGAAGGTCTGTTGACATGTTCCATTGCATGCATAATGTCTTTCTTCAGGACTGACTTCTCAGGGTGGCATATGCAAAGTAGATAAGAGGAAGTTTTCCTATCCATACTTTTAAGGAGCATTCTAACTGTCCTTCTTGCATGACAGATAAGTAAGTCTGACAGAATATTTAATATTCCTTGTGAACACCCTAGTCCAAAACCTTCCATTTGTATTGTTCAGCCCCTGTATGGATACGAGCAACTGAAAAAATGCCATGGTTCAGTTCAGACATACCATCATCTTCAAATCTATGTATTTGCTTGCACATAGATTATGTGTCTAGTGGAATTTCATTTGATTTTTATGATTGATGCTTCCATGAGGACTTTTTTAACCTGAGCTGTATTAAATTATTGACATCATCAATAGTTTCTTAATTTAGCATGAAGCTTCTTGTTGTTATTGCAGTGAGGGTCACTTTTCACTCTGATAGAAATGTCTATTGGTTTGGCTTGGCCTTAGTAAGATTTTGTATGACACCAACTAAAGGGTCACATCCCTTTCCTCAGATGTCAAAAATCTGACCTCCATTGGTTTTTAAGATATATGTAAAGAGAAGGTATGGTCTTTTTCATGGGCCCTATGTCTCTAGTGTTGACCCCATAGGGCTTGGGTCAGAAAGGGATGTCTTGTCTCACAGTGGAGCTGACTATCTGGTCCTCTCTGTGTGTTGACTGGTCTGAGAGGGGATATTATCCTCAAGGATCTGTGAGCCAGGATCCACTCCACTCTTTCTTCCTCCCCCTTCATTTCCTCCCAAGTGCTCTAGTCACACATCCTCCTCTCCCTGAGCTGCAGCTTCAGTGCTGTTCTCTAAAGCAAATGTTCTGTGGGGAGTGGTGGCTGTCCACATACTTGGGATTGGGACCTGACCCCCAGACCCCTCAATAAAATTTCAATTAAATACTCATTTGCTCTCATTTATAAAATCAAAACGAAATGTGAGACAGAAATAAGTAGTTTTCTAATTAAAAGTAAAATAAAAGTGATATAAAGTAGAAAATATGATCCTATAAGATTACTAGATAAAATGTTAATTTATCTCTACCTTTAGGAGTCCCACCATAGTGGTTACATGTTGAGCAATGAATTGCAAAGTCAGCAGCTGGGAGCCCCCAGCCTCCAATGGAGAAAGATGGGGCTTTCTATTCCCCTGAAGAATTACAGTCCAAGCGTTCACAAGGGCCATTCTGGCCTGCCTTCTAGTCTTGCTACCAGACTCATTGGGAGTGCTTTGGTTTGGTTGTATTTCTTTGTTGCACCCCTTCTCGGTCATCTTGTCATACTGTGTTGGCTTGTCTGTGGCTATGATGCCAGAGGCTACGCTGTGAATATCTCAAATACCAGCAGGGTCACAGACAGAGAACAAGTTTCACTGGAACTTTCAGACTAAAGATAGCCCCATTTATTCATTGACATGAAGTCAATTTTGGCTGAAGAACAGAGTAGGTAAAAGGAGCAGACTGTCCACAGCTGGGTTTGCTTATGCAGGAGCTGGATCTAAGCACCTACAGGCTGAGGTTTACCCTGGAGTGGTATGCCTTTAGGCATTTGTTAGCAGCCCTACAAAGCACTATAATATTGTCAACATTTGGCCGAAGTGAGGCAAAGAAGCCAAAGGCAAGAAGGATGCCAGCATGGCAAAGAGAGAGCTATAGTAAGTGAACAGCCATATCCTTAGCATTTATTACCTGTTAATTTCCCTAACATGCCCCATAATCATGATCATTCTCTGTGAACTCTGCTGGCTATTACAATGAATTCTCGGACCCAGGAGAAGAGCACACGTGGAGGGCCAACAAGTCAGTGTCCAAATTGTTCACAAGACTAGAGGGAGACAGGGCGGAACATGCATGGCCCCTGCTTGTGGTGAGCAGCATGAGGAGTCACTGAAAACTTCATGAAAGGCAGTGGGATGTTGTAGGATATAGATGTGCTCCATAGGTTGTATGGCATTCAAAACATGACTGAAGAAAAGCAATCTCTTCAAAGTAGGGTTGACTTAAAGACATGTGTGGCAAAAAGCTTCCAACATCTTTCTGAGGGACTTGATTCAAAATGGGAAGGAACAGCTGCATAAATCCATTATTTGGAATATGGACCCATTAATTTTGTTAACTGTCTCTCCAGATCTCATATTTGGAAAAACAATTTTTAAAAAATCTAACAAAGGGCTGAGCCTCGGTGGCGTAGTGGTTGTGCGCGGGACTGCGGCCCACTGGGATGGAGGTTCAATTCCAGCAGTGGGGCTAGGCCTCCTACTCCCACCGCCGAAGAGCGGTGTTGCCAAAAAAAAAAATCTAACAAAATAAACAGAGTAAAACAGATTAAAAACTCAATTAAAAGAAAGCAAAAATATTGGGGGAAAAATGAACAAATTGAAATGGATTATAGGATAAATCAAATGATAGTTGCTAAATTTGGTCATGGAAATAGAGCCTGGGCAGAAATGAGGAGCTGCTAATTGTGAGGAAAACAATATTGAAGACAAGGTTCAAAATGGTGGTGATGAGTGTACAACCTATCTGGATGTGGTTTGACTATTGACTCGAGTGATATGTGATATTATAAAAAAAAAAAACTTGAAAAAGAAATGATGAGGGTGGAATGCCACATGCTGACTCGGCTGACATCCCTGGTGCAATCAGTTCTGCCACAGTCAATACTGAGATCGATAGATAATCATCCTCTGAAAGATATGGTGATGGACACGTGCTAAATGGCCTGCATGGACTAGGTGTGCTGCTCCAAAGTGCACTCTTCAAATCCCGGCTAAGGCCGAACAAGGAACTTGGCTTTGCTATATTTCAACTTTGAGAATAAGTCAATGTATTCTAAAAAGTAATAATCAATGATATATGAAATGAATGAATATGCAAGCCTGAACTTAGGAAACTGGAAGTTCTCAGAAACACTTTGCTTAAAAATAAAAGTACAGATTTTGAAAAATATTGCCACTGCCATATGAGACAGAGGACTAATCTCTCGAATAGATTGAAGACTTCAACATTTCAACAAAATGGAAACAAAGAACCAAATTTAAAATGGGAAGGGGATATGAAAAACACTTCCCAGAAGAATAACTTCAAGCTGCCAGCAAACACTTAAGAAATATTCCTGATTATTAACTGAGACACAAATCAAAACAACTGAGAGAAGTCACTTCGCATCATGTGTTAGTCCAGGTAGACTAAAGGAACAAATTTCATAGACATGCATATGGATATAAGGGGATGGTTTATATACAAAAGGAATGAAACACTGAGAAAGCATCCCAACCCAGTCCAGTTCAAAGTCATAAGTCCGATATCAGCCAGATGCCCTATACCAGTCTATAATGTCTCCTTCCGACTCATGAAGTCACAGGTCAGAATCCCAGCACTGGCAGGGGTCTCCCTCATGGCTCACTTCCAGGACTCTGGTTCATCAACAGCATCCAGTGGTGGCAGAAGCAACTCATCCCTGGCAGGCGTCTCCACATGGCCTCTGCAGCTTCAGAAGTCTGGCTCCATCAGAGCATAGCCATGTGGCCTCTCCGCCAGTTCCTCCATATCCTCCAGCTGCCATTTATCTTGTCTGTGATTAATTGTCTCTGAGACTTACTTCCAACAACTGGGAAGATAGCTTGTCATCTCCACCAGGGAAATATCACGAGATTTCCCAGAAGTCTCAGGAGAAAGCCATGCCCATATGGAGGCCTCATAGGTTACTCAATGGCTATCTCCAGATTAACAGGCTAGACTCCACCCCTACATCTCAATCATGAAATTAACATAAGCACATGACCACCACACACCAGCAGAAAAAACAAAATGTTATATAAAAAAAAACCCAAACAGAAAGCAGCAAGTATTCATGAAGATGTAGGGACTGAAACACTCCTACACAATCAGTGGTGCTGTGATGTGATGCAACCCCTATAGAAATCAATGCTGAATGGCCTCAACAACTTGGGAACAGAAGTGTCATGTGACTCAGCAATTTCTCTCAACATTGTTACATAAGAAATTGCTATACTGGTGAAATATATATCACAAGTATCTATACTTATCGATGCTCATTGCAGTATTCTTTACAATAGCAAACTGATTGAAACAATCTCTCCATGGATCACATGCATAGTCTTAATGGAATAGTCCTCAATGTTCAAAATAATGATGGCTCTGCGAAACACAGCATCACATGAGTTAAAGTCAATAACCAAACAACAAACATTGCATGACACCACTATTATAAAAAGTCTACAGGTTTCCATCCTAAAAGAAATAGCTTTCACAGTTACTCAGAGTGAGAGGATACAGGAAGGGGGCGAGGTAATGAGCTAGAAGGGAGGCAAATATTGACTTGGAGAAAAAGGAAAGCAATACAAAAAAGAAAGAGGTTAAGAAAACATGGCAGCAGTAAAGGAAGATACTCGTTACGGGTTAAGAGTTAAGGCAAAGAGGGAAATGCTGCTACATATGTAATCCTGCAATACTGGTGGTCTAAGAGTTGATCCTTGACTAGATGTGCTAGCAGAACAGGTGTGGGAAGGAGATTTGACCAAGGATATTTGTATATGTGTATTTACCTTTGCTGCAAACACATTTACATCTGTGGCAAATCATACAGGGAGAATGATATCAAAACTTCTTAGACAAAATCAAATACCTTGCTACTATCTCTGGGGTGTTAGACACCATCAGAGGACTAGAGAAGTTCTCCAATAATTTAATGCAGTTAAAGCTTAAGAAATAGTTCGTGAAGTAAGAAATAGATTCACTGTTAACCCAAGTAACTTATGCAATTTTTTTCTCCAAAGAGCAACTTAACAAAGGCTTTTACGGATTTTAGGTGGGAAAAAAAAAAATCAATGCATAGTTACCATAAAACCAAAAGAAAGCCAAGTCTACTTCCAATGTGTTAGTTTCAACTCACAGTGACGCTAGAGGACAGTGTAGAAATGCCAGAGCACGTTCCTCAGATTGCAAATCTTTATGGGAGCAAGAAAGCCTCTCACTGCTGTGGAACTGCTGGTGAATCCAAACCCCTGACCTGGCAGTTGACAGTACAATATCTAACTCACTTCTTTCTGCAAGGCCTTTATCACTATAAACCAAAAAATCTATCTCAGGACAAATGAGTCAAATCTGACCCAAAGAGGACCATAGTGGCGGCTTAGCATTGCCCCTGTGAGTTTTGCAGACTAAATTCCTCACTCAAACAGAAAACCTGGCCTTTCCCTCCGAGGACCGCTGGTGGATTTGAACTGCTGACCTTGCCTTCGTTACGTCACCAGGGTTCCATTCATTATAAAAAGTGGTTTAGGAGGGGGGAAAGGAGCTTATACCAAGGGCTCAAGTAGACAATGTTTTGGAAATGAAGATGGTAACATGTGTATAAATATGCATGATACAAATAATGTATGGAATGTTATAAGAGCTGTTAGAGCCCCCCAAAAAATCATTGAAAAAAGTAGGGTTCATTTGAGAAGAGTTACTTTGTTGTATTAGCCATCATTTTCTAGAGCAGCAGTACTCAAGGGTTGTGAGTCACAATCCTTTTGGGGGTGGGGACCAGACTGCTAAGAACAAGAGAGTTCACACTCACCAGCCACTCAGCAAGAGGAAGATGAGACTGTCCTTTCACTGTCAACCTCAAATCCTAGGGAGAAGTTCTCCTCTGTCCTCCTCTGTCGCTGGGAGTTGTTGCAGTGAGGCTGTGCTTTGTCTGGTTTGCTTTGTGCTTCAAAGCATTTTCCTCCCTCGCTTCTGAGCTCTAAGAAGGGTTTTTGAGTCCAGGTAGGGAGACAACGAGTAAACAACAGCCATTAGACACTTAAAGGTGACAGTAAAGAATAAGTTAAATGGACCCGAAATGCATAGACATAATATACTACGTGTAGTTATTTATAGCTCTTTCTTCTATGGAGGTTGTTATAATGCCAGCAAATGGAACAACATGCTTCTTCCCAAAATCTAGAGAACCATTGCCAAGGAATTTTCTAGATCACAAATGTTCTTTAGCATAGAATGAGTGCTGTATGATGGAAATTGTGAGAAAAAAAATGGGACATCATCAGTTATGTGGAGTTTAATATGTTACTTCATAGCAGCAGAATTCAAAGTATTTAAAAATGCAGATACAAAATTGGTATCTCTAAGAGAAGAAATAATAGTGTGTAGCTTTTCTCAAATGGAATGCTTCTTTTTATTTGTCTTCTACTAATATATTTCATAACTTTATTCTTTGATAGAATCTTGTGTGGGCAGCTTTACTATACATATCAACTATCCTTCTGCAAGCTGTCCCTTTTCTATCAACAAATTGCTGTTGATAATTCCCAGAGTCCAGAGAGGATTTATGTTCAACTGTTTGTCATTCAGTTGACTGAATAAAGGAATAGAGTTTTCTTTTATACATGTAAAGAAGGCTTGCATGAATATCATAGAGCAATATGAAATGCATCAAGACACCAAAGAAAAAAAGTTCTCAGTGATTTTTTTTAATTCAGTATCCACTGGACATCGTCTACCCTTTTCTTGTCTTTGAGCAACAAGAAAAAAGTGAACTCCTTCCCTTGTGGTTTCTAGTTTACTGCAGTTTCTACTATATGAATTGTTTGTTTCATACATCAATAACAAATCTGTATGTGCTATTACTTGACTGCAATACAATTATTTTTGTATAAATGATCCCATTGCTTTAAAACCAGACATTGACTATTCATCTCCAGTTTGTATCTTTCTAGAGTAAACGTGTGTTGCAGAATAAAGGAGGTCCGACTCATAGCAAACATGGTCCACTGTTTTAAATATTTGCCTGCTTTTTAATTGCTATATTTTCTTACCAATATAATGTGCATTAATATTTCCTGAAATGTTAGTTTGATCGATGTATTTCACCAAGTTTGAGTTACTAAAATCTAGTTGAAATTAATCATGATTTTAACATGCTAAAATCATGCTGCATAATGTTTTCCCATTTAATTCTCCCTGAGGAAACTACACATTGACCTACGCTGATGCAGCAAGAAACCTGGAGCTGAGAAGCCATATGGAGTCTCCTGCCAGAGCTGAGATGCTCACATCATCACTGGACTCAAAGGTTTTCTATGCACTGACTTGTGATCATCCTGCATTTGGTTCATTGCATGTGTTTCATAAGTCTGAAGAGAACTTTATAGATTGCTATCGGACATATAGACTAATTATCAGACTTATGGATTTGATCTTGACTAGGCTGGGATGTTGTTTTCTTTTCAATATTCAATTGCTCTTTTATATAAACCTATTTCTTTTATACATGAGTGCTTATAAATTTGTTTCTCTGGTCTACTGAGGTTAACAAATATAGCTAAATAAATATTTCTATACCATTATAACAATGTGTTTTTATTTATATTCACATATTTGTATATACCATTAACATGTCAGTTTTTTATACTCTTAGGTCATATATTTAATGATTGTGGCAGTCATGTGCTTATGTCAATTTCATGATTGAGATGTAGGGGTGGAGTCTAGCCTGTTAATCTGGAGATGGCCATTGAGTAGCCAATGAAGCCTCTATGTGGGCATGGCTTTCTCCTGAGACTTCTGGGAAATCTCGCGATATTTCCCTCGTGAAGATGAGAATCTATCTTCCCCAGTTGTTGGGAGTTAGTCTCAGAGACGATGAATCACAGACAAGATGGCAACATCCGAGAAGCTGGAGGAGACTGCGGAGAGACCACACGGTTTTGCCCTAATGGAGCAAGACCTCTGAAACTGGGGCAGCCACATGGAGACCTCTGCCAGCGATGAGTTGCTTCTGC
>PVJH01011309.1:0-69771 GCA_004026705.1 Nesogale talazaci
TGATGAGCCAACATAGATCATTAAAAAAAAATCTTCTTGGGTATCAGGTATATTTACAAGGGAGTCTTTCATTCATGCTGCTCTCTCACAGTTCATCACCAAAATGATCTGAAAGTTTTTCTGAAAACTTTTGGGAAAATGTCAAAATCTTTGATTAAGGAGTACTTCTTTAGTCAAATGATGTAATGGATATTTGTCAGTCTGCATCATCCATTTTTCCAACCATACTAGATGGTTATTTGAGGATTCACCCTTTCTGCCCCCTCTCAGATCATGTGTCTGGATGAAGAGACATCCCCCAACCGGAAAGATGCCGTCGGTAACCCAGGCTGACACCATCAGTGCATGCCTGCCTTAGAGGTGAGCAATGAGCCACTCACTAGCAGTTCTCTAAGTTTAAACCTCAGCACAACACAGGAATGGTGGGTCTGGGGAGTCCCTCTCCTGATGCACTTGACCCTGGGACAATGTAGCCCTGGGAACTGCTACAAATCATCTGTGACCAAGAAGGGAGAGCAAACTTGTCTCTGAATGGTGTGGACCTATAGCTGGGAGACAGAGGAAAACAGGACCCTGAAGGCATCATTTGAGTGCTTATACCCAGCTATACCTGAACCTACCAGTCCTAGAATGTTCAACCATATTAGGGGTGGGGAATCTTTTTTCTGTCAAGGGCCATTTGGATATTTATGGTATATATCATCATTCGTGGGCCATGAAAAATTACCAACTTAAAAATGAGCCTGTTAGGGCTGCTCAAACATTTCATGAATTCATCCCAAATGGCTGGAACTGCTTCTCATGTGTAAGCATGTGGTGTTCACTGGTATTGATGATTTCACGGGGCTTACTTGGCCCCTGGGCTGGATGC
Organism: Nesogale talazaci; assembly: GCA_004026705.1. Lineage (NCBI taxonomy): Eukaryota > Metazoa > Chordata > Mammalia > Afrosoricida > Tenrecidae > Nesogale > Nesogale talazaci. Next base: position 872 of record PVJH01011309.1, read on the forward strand.
TCTCCAACTCTGAACTAGAGGAACGCATCTGTCTCCTTTTGACGTTCACAAGTCTGAGTCAGGTTTTCACTCAGAGATCTAATGGCCAGGCTCACAGGATTCAAATTTTTTGTTGTTAAAAGCAAGGCCTTGTTTGAATAAGGGCCATGTTGAAAATCCTGGAGTTCTGTGCCTTAAGGTGTGGAAAAGGTCTTTAAAAAGGTGGAACAGCATTCATCTTTAACAAAGTACTACCATAGATCCTCTACAAAGCAAAATAGAATATGGCATTTGAAGTACCCCTGAAGGTCGATGGACCTATCCGAAAGAGTTCAGTGTTAACTATATACTTACCAGGAAACACTAAAAACAAAATCAAACCCACTGCTTTGAATTGATGCCGATTCATAGTGACTCTCTAGGACAAGGCAGGACTGCCCCTGTGCGTTCCTGAGACTGTGACTGTTCACAGGAGTGGGAAGCCCCATTTTTCTCCCTCAGAGTGCCTGGGGGTTTTGAACCGTGTACCTTCTGGATCACAACGCAACTCCTAGTCACCATGCCACTCCTTTGCAAGCATAAGACCATTGGACAGGGAGTCTGTCACAAGTGCAAAACTAAATGCTTACATTTTCAAGGTGAATGCTCTCAAATGGACAATTTAATATCAACCCAATCATGAAGCAGAAACTAATCTGCGTTATTTCTCCTTTCCGACTTCATTAAGCCAGAGAATATACTATACCGGGGGGCGGGGAGGGGGCGGGGGTAGGGTGCTGGTGCAGGGAGGCACCACCATTCATTTCTTACCCAAGTATCTCCTTTTTGTGGGGAGCACGACCAGCCTGTGCTCCACTTCCATTGTCCAAGCTGTGCAGTTTCTAAACAGCTCCTAACACGGGCACAAGCCTGGGGCTCACCTGCGTGTGGTAGAGGGGCTGCTTGGGTGCGTTCACTTCCCTCAGCAAACGGCCGGAGAGTTCTCTCAACTCTAACAGCCTGCAGGCGAGCTGGGGCTGCAGGAGCTTGGCCACTGATTTAGAAGACCTGGAGATGCTGTTCAGTCCTCGAAGGAACGTTCCTCGGTTGATCTTCGCTAAAACCATAGACATTCTGACCCTGGAGGGTTTGTGGATGGCTTCTGTTCTCTGGGGATGGAGAGAGGAGAAGCCTTTGAAAAATAGCTGAGAGGTGGTTCTCCCTGATTAAAATCTATTTCAGACAAAGACAGTGCCATCTAACTGTAGATCCATGTTAAATCAAGATCTCCCTCCCTGCTTCCTACAACACGTATTTATGTTTGTATATGAATAGCTCATCCCGCCTCCCCTTCTGATCAACATCCAGAGGTGAAGGCGCTAGTGAAAAGATGCAAAGAGTTCATTTCTGAACCCGGGTTTATGTCTATTTGCATTCATTCATTTTAACTGAGGCTAATGTATTTCTCAAAGGGAGAATCATAATTTTAACTTATTCAACTAAATTGTTTACTGTATTATTAGGGGGCGTCTTACATTCAGACCATCATGATTGCATGATGAGGTTTAGCTTATCAAATCTCCCAATGGCTTGCCCCACCCCACCCCCACCCATTTGTATTGATTTTACAAGTTTTATTTTTCCAAAAGAAATACATATTTTCCCAGTTTATTTTTTAAAGTTCAAATTAGAGATAATAGCAAGCATATGCTATGCATACTACGTTTGCTGTGAAAGGGGGGGGGGGAAATCCTTTGGGTATAAGTCAATAAGCTGAAGGAACTTTCGTTTCTAAAAACTTTCAAACTTCTGATAGAAAAAGGTGCTGGCTGTTCCGCAATGCATGACAAGTGCTCCTTTCCCTGTTCTCCTGAGAGTGAACCACAGGGGGAATTATGTATCATGTGGTTAGACTGCATTCCAGGCAACAGCCAAGTGTAGTTTCCATGTTCATATTAAGGACTTGCTGATTTTGTAGTATATTAGGGAAAAATATTAGTTAAAAGCACACATGAGTAACTTTGGTTTATTTACTAACAGTTTTTCTAACATACAATTCAATAGTATAATCATATTAAAGAGTTGTATAACCCTCACCACAATGAATTTTCTTCTTTTTATACTATTACTAGCTACCCATTTCCACTCAGCCTCCTCTGCTACCCCAAGAAATTATTAATCCAATTATTATCTCTATAGTCTTACCTGTGCTGGATTTCATATAAAAAAACATACAAAAGCAAAACACAGAAAAGAAAACCCAACAGCAGCAAACCTGAGTTGAAAAGATGACAGAAAATAATAAAAACTAGAACAAAAGGAAAATGGGTCAAAAGGGAGAACAAAAGACAAATAATAAGGGGTTAGATTTTAACCTCTATCTGCCTTAGTTCTCTTTCCAATGAACTGTGTCTGACAGCAAGACTCCCTACCCACATCCCTGGTCAAACATCAGAGAGGATGCATTGGAGGCTTCATCCACCTGGAGAACCTGCAAATGGACTTGGGGATAAATGTGTAATTTTTATCCTTAAGTAGTTATTTATTTGATCTCATTATATGAATAAAACATCTCTTTTAAAAGGGCGATTTTTGTTGTTATTCAACAACAAAATAAGCACCATAAACTTGTCTAAGAGCAAACGTGCTATGCAATTAATTTAAAATGCCCCCAACATTTATCCTGAAATAATTTCATAGCTGTTGGTTTTGTTATCAAAGTTCAGCACTTCTCTTATCCTTCAGCATTTGCCACCAGAGACAAGCAAAAGCTACTCTAGTCTGCCCATAGGAAAGAATGTCTGAATCATCTGGATTTCTGTTTTGGTCTCATTTGCTAACTTTACTGGGAAAACCCCCACAAACCCACCTCTGGTGGTCTCATGCCTTCTCACGTTCCTCTCACTCATTGCCATCAAGTCAACTCTGACTCGTTGTGATCCTTCAGGGCAGAGTAGAGCAGTCTTTGCGGGTTGATTAATCCCAATAAACAGAACCCCTGGTTTGGTCTCTGATTCATTTAATCATTCCCTTGTTTTTCTAAGGTCGTGCTGCCAGGTAAGCATAGGACTGCTAACTGCAAGGTTCCCTGTTCAAACCCACCAAACACTCTATGGGAGAAAGTTGAGCTGATCTGCTCCTCTAAAGATGTACAGACTCAGAAGCCCTATAGTTGGAATCAACTCAATGCCAGTGGGTTAGGATGTAAGTTCTATGATAAGGCTGTTTTATATTTGGCTCACTGTTGCTCTCTTGGTACCAAGCATAATATCTGGCATGTGGTAAGAGCACTTATAGAATAAGTACTCTATACACTTTTGCCAAAATGAATGAATGCAGACTACCACAAAATAGGATGTTGAGAAGCAACAAAGAAATAGACCAAATATTAATTCAGAAGCCACCCAGAGAGTTTGGAGTGCACAAGGTGCTGTCACTTTCATAACATTGGTAGAGATCCACAGAAACAATCCACCAAAGGGGAAAATATAATTGAAATATAGAATATTCTTCCATAAATGGGTAGCCTTGCTCCTTTGGAGCTTGGCCATGGATGGAGATACAGCTGTGTGAACAGAACAAGGGCATACACATACAGCAATGTTTAAAATCAGGTAAGGTGTGTGTGCCTCAGGGTTTATCTTCTCACCATACTTGTTCAATCTGTATGCTGAGCAAATCATCCGAGAAGCTGCTTTATTTGAAGTAGAATGTGGCACCAGGATTAAAGACACACTTATAAGCCTGTAGCATGCAAATGACACTATTTTGCTTGCTGAAAGTGAAGAGGAATAGAAGCACTTGCTGATGAAAATCAAGGGTTGTAGACTTCAGTATGGATTACAACTCAGTCAATGTAAGGAAGCCCCCAAACCCTCACACCTGGACCAATAGGTAACATGATAAATGGAGAAAAGGTTGAAATTGTCAAGGATGTTGTCTTGCTTGGATCCACAACCAATGCTCATGGAAAGAGTTCAAGAAATAAAATGACATTGCATTAGGTAGATCTGCTGCACAAGACCTCTTTAGAGTATCGAAGAGTGAGAATGTTAGTTTGAGGACTAAGGTGCATCTGAGCCAAGCCATGGTGTTCTTCATTGCATCCTATGCATGTGCAAGTTGGACACTGAATAAGGAAGACGGTAAAAGAATTGATGCATCTGAATTACTGTGCTGGAGAATCATACTGAAAGAAGCTTGGATGGCTAAAAGGGCAAGTGGATCTGTGCTGGAAGAAGATAGATCATTGTGATCATGAGAGGCAAAGAGGACAAGACTGGAACTTGCATACTTTGGACATATTGTTAGGAGACACCACCATTCTGCGGGGGTGTGGGGGTTGATAAAGTGGGAGAGCAGCAAAAGAGAAGGCCCTCCACAAGACGGACTGGCCCAGTGAGGGGCTGCCTCCATGGGTTCAGGCACGGGGACAATCATGAGGCTGGCGCAGGGCCGGGCAGTCTCGTTCTGTTGTGCACAGGGTTTTTGTGGGTTGGAGCTGACTTGATGGCACCTGCCAAGAGCAATTTAAAGCCCCACTCTTAGTCAGAACATGTGGGACCACTGTAAGTCGTTTCCCAGCAGTTTTTCTTCCACATTCAAAAGAGATTTCAAAAAAAGTACATCTAGAGATTTTTCTTTGATGTAAAAATCTGGACTTTTGTATGGGTTCTGATATGTTGTCTTGCTTGCTGTCAGGTGTCATGGAGTCAAACGCTGACTGATAGCAACCCAATGTGTCAGAGCAGAACAGCCCCCTTGGGGTCTCTACATGGTAATCTCTATTGGTACTGATTGCCAACTCGGTCCCCAACTCTCCATCTTTATGATTTGTTTCTCCAGCATCCCACTCCCAAGGTACCATGATGTGCTACTCTGGGTGGACTAGAGAAACAAATTCATAAACACGCATATGTGTATAAGGAAGAGATTGATATGCAAGAGCAATGGAACACTGAGAAAACATCCCAGCCCAGTCCAGTCCAAGGTCATAAGTCCAATATTAGTCCATATGACCGATACCAATCTAAAATGTCCTCTTTAGACTCACAAAACACATGCAATGACACCAGGACCATCACAGGCCAGTGGGTACAGAGCCTTGTGTGTCCAGTGGTGGTAGAAGCATCCCAGTGCTGGTGAGGTCTCCCCGTGACTCCTCCAGTTTCCAGGGCTCAAAGTCTATCTGTATGCTGCCAGGTGTCTTGTCAGTAGAGCGTCTCCATGGGACTGTCTTGTGAATCTCCCACTTCCAAACTGGGAAATGCCACCAGGTTTCCCAGAATTCTCAGGAGAAAATCATGCCCACAGAGATCTCATTGGCTATATCCAGATTGACAAGATAGACTCCACCCCTACATTCTTAATCCTCAAATTGACACCAGATTAGGTAGCTGCCACAGGAGCATATAACTACGGTGCCCTGTGACCTCCTTATATTCTGTTGACAATGGTATGTGGTAAGATAATAGAAAGAATTCCCTTTCAAAGTTAAAACTCACACAAATTAATTCCATTTCCTTCAAGACACTTCTCTCCTGTTAAGGATCATTTTGATTTTCATTTTTTTAAAAAAATCATTATATTGGGGGCTCATGCAACATGCATAACAATCCAAACATACATCCATTGTGTCAAATATATTTGTACATTTAATGCCATCATCATTCTCAAAATATTTGCTTTCTACTTGAGCCCTTGGGATCAGCTCACTTTTCCTCCTGCCTTCTTGCTACCCATCCCCTCATGAACCATTTATAATTTATAATTATTATTTTGTCATATCTTACACTGTCCAACATCCCTTCACTCACTTTTCTGTTGTCCATCCTCCAGAGAGGTGGTTATATGTAGATTCTTGTAATTGGTTCCCCCTTTCTACTCCACCTTCGCTCCACCCTCTAGAATCACGACTCTCACCACTGGTCCTGAGAGGTTCATCTGACCTGGATTCCCTGTGTTTCCAGTTCCTCTCTGTACCAGAGTACATCCTCTGGTCTAGCCAGATTTGTAAGGTAGAATTGGGATCATGAGAGTTGAGGTCAGGAAGTATTTAAGAACTAGGGGAAAGTTGTATATTTCATCATTGCTACACTGCACCCTGAATGGTTCCTCTGCTCCCTGTGACCCTTCTGTTAGGTTGCCCACAAATGGATTTGGTCCCCACTCTGGATTCCCACTCATTCACAGTGATATGATTTTTGTTTCTTGATGTTTGATACCTGATCCCTTTGACACCTCATGATCACACAAGCTGGTGTGCTTCTTCCCTGTGGGCTTTGTTGCTTCTGTGCTTGATGGCCGCTTATTCATCTTCAAACCTTTACGACCCCACAAGCTATATCTTTTGATAGTCAGGCACAATCAGTTTTCTCCACCACATTTGCTTATGCATCTATTTGTCTTCAGCAATCATATTGGGAAGGTGAGCACACAATGATATGATTTTTTTTGTTCTTTGATGTCTGAAACCTGATCCCTTCGGCATCTTGTGATCATATAGACTGGTGTACTTCTTCCATGTGGACTTGGTTGCTTCTGTGCCAGATGGCTGTTTGTTTATTTTCAAGCCTTTAAGACCCTAGATGTTTTATTTTTTGGTAGCTGGGCACCATCAGCTTTCTTTACTCCATTCACTTATGCACCCATTCGTCTTCAGTGATCATGACATCAAGGTAGCATTATGGAATCCTAGTTTAATAAAACAAAGTTTTCATGCATTGAGGGAGCAGTGGAGGCCTAATGTCCATCTGCTACCTTAGTACTAAACCTATAAATATATACACATAGGTTTATTCCCTAATCATTACTTATAAGTATATTTACATATGTTTATGCCTGTATTTGACCTTTTTGATTCTCTTCACCTTCTAGTTCTTTCCTCTATTTCTTTTTACCCTCCTCTTGTCCCATTATCATGCTCAGCCTTCATTTGGGTTTCAATATTTCCTCTCTGTTACATCACCCTTGCTCAAGCTGTACCAGACCACTTAAAACCTCCTCTCCACTGATTTTGAGTTGCTTGTTGTTCACTTGTCCCTGAGTTTGTTAACATCACTTCCTTCCCCCCACCTCCCCTTCTTCCATGTCCCCTCCCCCAACCATGAGTCCCATTGTTTTCTCCTCCTGATTGTTTATCTAGGTATGCTTCCTTCTTGATTCAGTCTGCTTTGGGGGCTCAGGCCACATTGTTTCCCCACCAAATGACCCCTTAGATATCCTCTGCCTCAGTCTGCTTCAGTAAGGAGACAACGTGACCTGCCCTGTTGTCATTTGCCCAGTCCCCTCTGTGTCCCATTAGCTCCACAAGGACTGTCATCCTCTGAGCATCCTGGGCCAGCGTGAGGTCCAGTCCTGCTCCCTTTCTCTTCCTCCCTCCAGGTCTGTCTCCTTGTGGGTGTGGCAAGCTGGCCTCTCCCCCAACCTGCTCTCTGCCCCACCCACTTACAGGAAGGGGCCCATCTGACTCTGGTTAGGGCCAGCCCTGTAGCTCTCTTTTTTCAGTCATCCTTCCAAGTGTCCACGCTGTCCTCATGATTGGATGCTTCTTGGTAGGGCCGCATACCCACTCTCGCTTCTGTGGAGACCAGACCAGTACTCTCCCCCTGGGGATTTTCATTTTGTAGTCTTCCAATTGTAGCACACGTTTCTGTTTGTTCAAACTTAAAGGTTTCACTTTGTAAGTCTTCTTACAGGTCTCACTCGTCCTTTTCAAGTATGAACCTTAATTTATTTTCTTTTTATTGAAGGGAGCAGATAACTGAGGATAGGGGTCTCGGTTGGGTTAGGTGGCAGCCAGTGGAATACATGAGCTCAGAAGCCGTGACCTCAAGCCAAGATTCTAGACTTAACTTCCCCAGAGTATTCTAGTCAGAGAAATCCCCGGAAGCAGTTCTGTCCCATCCGACAGGATCGCTTTGAACCGGCAATGACTATACGGTAGTGAGTTCAGATCCAGAAAGGATATTTATGAAAAACACTTAGCTCTGAATGAATATTTAATAACCTGGGTATATTCCCATATGAAAATTTTACCACCTCAACCCCCACTCCCTGGGGCCCATCAAATTCTTTTTTATTTCAGTCTAGCATGATAGTCTTTCCCTAAATAAACAAATATCTGAGATTTTATATATATATACATATACACACACATATATAAACAGTTTCATTAGTGAGATACATTTTTAAGTGATTTAAATACAAATCAAAATTTTAATTTTAATTTAGCTATTCACACACAGCTCAGTTAATAAAGCCCTCTAAGCATTCTTAGAACCATTGCATTCGGTATATTTGGAGCCTACAGATCATCCAAGCAGCCCTGGTGGCTTTGTGGGTTAAGTATCGGGCTACCACTGACAGCGGGAACCCAGCTGCTCCATGGGAGAGAGAGGCAGGGTGCTCCGCGAAGAACGACCGCTCTGGAAGCCCTGCACAGCACAACACAGCATTGCTATGAGTCAGCCTGTCCTTGATGGAGGTGGGCGGTGTTGGTTGGTGATCATCTTGGAAGTAATAAAATTGACAGCTTTTTAATCCGATTTTTAAAAAATCCTCTAACAATGCTGTATTAAGCAATGGTATCTTGAATATTTATCTTTGACGAATAAACAGATTCATGATAATAGTCTCTAAGTCTGCAGGGTTCCTGCTAATCTCAGCAATACATCCTTCAAAACAAGCCGTGGGAAAGAGCACTGTAAGAGTTTTGAGACTTGGAAAAGCATCCGACCCTAGACCTGTGGTTTCTCTGAGTGGAGGACAGGTCTTGTTAGGAAATGGCATCAGTGAAGGAGAAATAAAAAGGCAGAAGCATCCTTTGGGAATTAGAATATCAAACTGTTGTGCCATAAATCAGGCTTATGGCCTTGGTGAGAATAAGGCCAGCCAGAAGGTAAAAGGAGATAAAGGTCGCCATATCTGTTTTACTATTTTTGTTTGTTTGTTTTTGTTTTGGGCATCACTGTCCTCAGGTGGTGGGAGTAGGAGGCCCAGCCTTTGCTCCGTGGAGCTGGAATCGAACCTCCATCCCAGTGGGCCACAGTCCCGCACACAACCACTATGCCACCGGGGCTCAGTCCCTGTTTTACTATTTTTAAAAGGTCCTGTTTACCTAACCTTGCCAATAATGAGCAAATCAAGAGACAGCTGGTTTTCCAGGCCTATCTCTTGTATCAGAGAATGCACCTTGAGACTGTCTCAATAATTACGTACTACTATGAGTCACAGCACCAGGCTTAGACATCTTCCCATCTCACCCCTTAATAACCTCGAGCATGGCCAAGAAAACCTCTTAAGTCTCAAATAATTTAGACTAAGACTCCCCAAACTCACCACCATAGAGTGTGTTTCCTCTCCTACAGAATGGAGCAGAATTGGCCCCTTTGGATTTCCAAGATTGTAGCTCTTTACAGAGCAGAAGCCTCGTCTTTCTGCCTTGGAGTGTCTGGCAGGTTCAAACTGCTCATCTTGCAGTGCTGCCCAATGTGTAAACCCTGGGGCCCCCCGTGTACCCATACCAAGTCAGGCAAAATACAAAATGAGAAGTCATTTGGAGTCTACGGTGGAGAAGAATCATGTATATGTTATCGCATTGGTGAAGAATATTCAAAATACCCCTGACTATCAGAAGAACAAACAAATCTGTTTGGAGAGAAGTACCGCCAGAAGCCAGGATGATAAAATCTCACCTGATGTCCTTTGAATATGTTACCAGGAGACACCAGTCCCTGGCAAAGGACATCGTGCTTGGTAAAGGATCAGGAAAAAAGAGGAAAAGCCGCAACAAGATGAATGAACAGGGGGGCTTAAGCATAATAATCATGAGGGTGGGATTGACTGGGCAGCATCTCGTTCTGTTGTACAGAGGGTTATTTAATGTGGGAACCAATCCAGCAGCACCTAAGCACCACAAGGTGCAATGATAGAAACTGATTCACCCTCTAGGGATTTGAAGTCTAGTCCCAGTTAGCTTTCAGCTGACCACCGTGGGGATGCCACAGTATCCCTGGGAGCCCAGACCGCTGCACTCAGTCTCGCTCTTTTCCCCAGTCTACACCCTGGAGCGCAAGTGTCGTGGAGTTGCTTCCTCTGCCAGTCTAAGGCCTGCTGTCTGAGGCATGATGACTGATTAACGGGAACAAACACCCACGTCCCCTGGGGCCACTGTCTGACCTTACAGGTCCAACTGGTTTTCTTCTTTCACTTCAGGGCATTGAACGCCATCCCCTTCTCTTCAGAGCAGAAGTCCATTTGTACAAAGGCAGTATGCCTTTGGTTACAAAAAGAATGCTGTCGTTATATCATCTAGAAACCAAGCGGACACTGCGGATCATTCCCATAGTCAAGAACAGCGAGCAGGCCAGGACAGTCACGCTCCACACGTGATTCCATGGTAAACACGAACGCACCAGAAAACCCCAACATGTTGTCATCAGTTGATTCAACTCACAGGGACCCTATGTGGGGGTGTGTGCGGAGTGGATCTGTGGGGCACCCCAGCTTTCAGACCTTTCAAAAGCACATCACTATGCTTACCTTCTGAGGGATCGTTGGTGGGGGGGGGGGGTTGAACTACCAATCATCCAGTTAGTAGTCAAGTGCCTAACTGTTGGCACCAGCCAGGAAAATGAATCCCTATCAGTGAATTTCATTTTAGAAATGTATGAGTTTAGTCATTTGAATCATCGTCTTATACAGCAATCACCTATTCTGGGGCATTGCTTCATAAGAATTTAACTGCAAAGGCTCTGGATGACAATGGAAGCCCCAAATCCACATGCAACATCCATACATTAAATAACCCTCCAGTGAATTCCCTCTGAACTTAGTCCAGCATTGTAACCTTGCTAATATATTTTATTGTTAAACTCTGTTGTCATGTTTTATTATTGCTTCTTCCGGACACAGAGATTTTGAAAGTCTATGTATGGCAGATGTAGCGAAGACGACTAAGTCATGCCTCAGCATGTGGCTTCCCTTTGGATCCATTTTACATTTGATTCAGCTATTGATCTGTTCTGCTTTCCTTTCTTTACTTCACTTTTTTTTTTTTTTTGGGGGGGGGGGGGGGCTCACTGCCCTCTGGTGGTCGTGGGCACTACCCAGCGCTGCTCCTGAGAGCCGCTGCTGCATTTGAACCACCAAGCCTGCGGGCCCAGTCCCGCACTCAACCACTTACGCCACCGGGACTCAGCCCTCTGCTTTCTTTTCCATTGAGGTTTTTCTTTGTCTAATCGTTGTTAGCTTTAATTTGTTTGTTCACCTATTGTTTGTGTTTTATTTTCTGTATAGGAAATTCAGCATAGGTGAATCTATAGAGGCAGTTAATGGAACTGATAGTTCCCCGGGGTCAGAACAGGGAGGATGGGGGGACGTGGAGAGCCAATAGCAAGCACAAGAACAGAGGCTTTGAAATGGCTTGTGGGGAGGATTGCACAACTCTTGTGAATATGGTTACATTGTATGACATGTGAAGTACGAGGGGATACACCCAAAACAGAATTTTTTTCAAAGCTATGTAATTAATATATTTCAGTATATGTGCTGCCGAAGCGAGCACTGTATTTAATATTTTTACAAAACAATCTTAGCACCTTCAAAGTACTCTCCACTACACTTAATACATTTGTCAAATCTGCGCTTCCATTCTTGGAAACATTTTCAAACTCATCTCTTTGGATGGCTGACAGCACCTCCCTCATTTTTCCCTTCGCCTCTTTTATGTGTATTCAAATTGCTGAACTTCATCTTCCTCTTTAGTCTTGGAAACAAAAAGAAGTCTTAAAGAGTGAGGCCAGGTGAATAAGGTGCATGGGGCAAGAAAGGCTTGCTGCTTTTTGTCCAAAACTGGTGCACTGAGATGGTTGTATGAGCAGGTGCATTGTTGTGGCGGCAAAACCTGTCCCCCATCTGCTACAAATCAGGTCTTTTTTTTTTTCGGTTGGGGGTGGGGGGGAGAGCGTGTCACAGACTGTTACATTCTCTTTTCAGAACCTCTAAATAGAAAGCTTGATTGACAGTCTGACCTGGTAGAATGAATTCCAAAAGCACTATGAGCTAGCATTTTTATCCGTTAGGGAAGTTGACAGACATCCAGAACAATGTTTGTCATTAATCAACATGTCACCTTTTTTAAAATAAGAAAATCACTCATACATTTGAGTTTTTCTCAATAGCACTGTTCTTGCAAGCTGTGTTTAACATCCCAAAAGTTTCTGTGGCATTTTTCCTGAGCAGGAAGCAAAATTTCCTAGCCTCGCGCAGTTCTTTTAAATTGGCCATCACAGAAAACGCGGTTTGAATGAAGCTGCTTTCATGAAAAAATTCACTGTACCCAGAGAGAACCTTTCCAAGTGACACCACTGGTTGCACTAACTCCGGGTGAGTTGCTTAATGCTCTCACCTAGCAGGAAAAATGTGTACTATGAAAGCTCTGCCCAGTGGAGCTCTTTTTGGGTGTTTTTTTTTAGGGTGGGGGGTATTCCCCCTCCTATATGCCAATAAATTATTTTTAAAAGAATTCAAATCCACAGAAAGCTCATAAGAGGGGTAATTTAGGGCTGAGCCCCAGTGGCATGGTGGTTGTTTGTGGGACTGCAGCCCACAGGGTTGGTGGTTCATATCTAGCAGCAGCTGTCTAGGAGCAAGGTTAGCCCTCCTACTCCTACCAGGTGCAGTGATGCCCACAAAAAAAAGAGGGGTAATTTAAAACTAACTAAATTTCACTCATAAAATATTGGCTTAATTTTTAGTAACATGTTGGATAACTGTCAAATTGTCTGTCACATACATTTGTCTTACTTAAGAACTCTGGTGGTCTCAAACTCTTCCATCTTTTCCTCCTTATTGCTTCCATAGTATTTCATTATTTCCATTCTGCTCTTACCTCAGGCTCCCTGATGACATTTGTAGGTACTCATGTTACATGAGACTTTATCCTATACCCTGAGCAATGATACTTACCACCTTGATTTAAGTATACGCCATAGTTATAAACCACCTCTTATCTGTCAATTTTCCGTCCTGTGGTGTGTTGCAATGTTGCTGTGATGCTAGAAGCTAAGTCACTAGTGTTTAAAGTACCAGCAGGAAAGGGCTGAACCCCGGTGGTGTAAGTGGTTGAGTGCGGAACTGCAGCCCGCAGGCTTGGCGGTTCAAATCCAGCGGCGGCTGGGTAGCGCCCACGACCACCAGAGGCAGGGATGCCCCCCCCCCCACACACACACACGCACAAAACAAAAACAAAAAAAAACCCAAAAATACCAGCAGGATCACCAAAAATGAACAGGTTTCAGCAAAGCTTCCAGAGCAAACTAGTAAGGATACCTACACTACATCTTCAGCTCTACTCCAGATTCTCCAGATCAATATTCCACTAACCCCATGCTCTGCCAGGATGTGACATAACCCCTTAAACGGCAATCAAATTAAGCTTGTTGTCATCCTCTCCAAATCTGCCCCTCATTATATAATTTTCTATTCTAAATAATGAAATTGCTGTTCTTCCAGCCATTGAAGAAATCCATGAGTCCTTCTTCACTCCCACATATCCTCCTCTCTCCTGTCAGTTTAAAAAGTATCTGTTATCCAATCCATTGTTTCTATTCCCTAAGTAAATGCTGTGTTCTTGGCCGGCATTTACCAAAATCATTTACTATGAGTTTTCCCCCCTTTCTTGCCTCACTAACACGGGGGAGGCCTTCTCAAAGGGCACATCAGATGTCACTTCCACACTCAAAACCTTTCAATGACGAGTGTCTGTGTTATAAAAAAGACAAATGGTCTTTTTTACAGGGCATAGAAACACTTTTGTTTTCAGACTCTTAATATTTTCTAGTTTCTCTGATTTCCACCATCAATCTTCTTATCCTACAAGCCCTTCATTCAAATTACTTGGTATTCTGTGAGCATGCTGTGCATTTTCATTCTTTTTAGCCCATATCTTACTACTTCTTTTTCCTGTTCCACAATATTCTTTAATCTCATGCTCTCAACTTGAAAATGCTGATTCATTCTGAGATAAATTTAAGTCTCCTTCTGTGAAGCTTTCTTTTTATTTTTTCAAATAAAATAATTTATTTGTTCGTTTAAATTAGTTCTATAACATTCTCTCACTGCCATAAAGTCAAATCTGGCCTGTCGTGACCCTATATGACAAGGTAGAACCACGCTGTGTGCTTACCAGACTCTAACTCTTTACCAGAGTAGAAAATCTCATTTTTCTCCCACAAACCACATTATGGTACAATTATTTACAGTTTTGCCTATTAAGCTTGTCGGATAAAGGGTTCTGTCATATTTCTTCTGTTTCTTCATGTTTCTTCTGTGTCAAGCAGCAGTATTTCTTGAAGGTCCAGTGGCTAATCGTCTCGATGAATGGCTAATGATGGTGCAAATACTTCTGCCTCCAGGGCAGTGGCGGTGCTATGGCAGGAAGCTTGCCTTCCACACAGGAAACCGGGGTCAGATTCTCAGTCAATCCATTTGAAGCCCAGTGGAGCACAGCTCTCCAGTTATCAGTGGAGGCTGGCATGTGACTATGATACTAAACAGATTTCAGTGGCACTTCTAGACTGTCAAAAAAGCAGCAGCAGTCACAACGTTCTGGCCTCATTGTGTGGAGTCTCCATGAGTCAGGGGCCAAGTCGACAGCCGCAGCTCACACCAAAACCCACAAACGACATCAACTCTGTGGTTACTATGTTACCCAGATGACTTCTTGTTTATTGAGGTTTGGGATAGCCTTCTCATTTGACCTAGCCAAAAGTCTGATTTCTGGATAAGTAAATTGTTTCCTGGACTATGAACCTTTACTGGACTATTCCAACTGTGGTCAAAATGATGGAAACACACTTTTCCATTATGAGCTGTGCTCCTTGGAATAAAGCCAGGTCATATGCATTCCCTATACAAGATATTACTTTGTCCTGATCAAGGATCCCTTTAAAATGTCCTACTTTCTCTTGAAATTTTTAATGTACATCGCAAATGCTTTCTGGCATAGAGTTTAAAAATACACCTGTTCTTTTCACTAATGCCAAATATTTACTTTTCATATTAAAACACACACCAATATTGCTATACTTGTTCTATTCATATTCTTACAATTCCTCTGAATTTTATTTTTATACTTAGTATATGTTTTACTTGAAGATATTTTTGTGAAGCAAGCATTAAGTAAACCACATTGCAATTGTGCTTATAAAACAGTTGCAGATTTCCAATCTAGAGGTACAGCCATGTTCTTTAAACTTAATTCATTTATCTAGTTTATCTTGGTCTGCAATCTCTCTGCTTTACACAGGCCCTGCTCTGTGTGATTAATATGTTTCCCCAACTGTATCTTCTCCAATGTTTTACCAAATATTAAAAGCTGTTTGCCAGCAGTTGGTGGGAGATCAGATGCTGAGAGATATTCTCCCTGAAGGCTCCAACCATCCAAAGGCCATTGTCTCTCCCACAAAAGGAAGGGCTCATTCCCTGCTGTTAGGACAATGGGTCACTTCCCCTGAAAGTTTTGGTTAAATCAAAGTCTCCAGCCGAAGGCCAATCAAGATTAGTCTGTCATCATGAATCTGGGGACTGCCCATCTTGTCACACGTTGGGAGCCCAATACCTCCCCTTCCTAGGTGTATGTCTCTAGATGGACTCCCTTGTTGCTGTATTTATTACCTATAGTACAACCTTTTCCTGTGAAGTATGCCCTTACCTGTAATTAGGGGACTTGTACGTCCCCAAAAGATGTATAAGCCTTGGTCAGCAATAAAGAAGGTCTCTCTCAGTTGCCTCTCCTCCCCCAAGTCCCCTCCCTTGCCTCCCTCTCTCCCCTGTTCCCTCTCCCCGTGCTCTCTCCTCCCCCTGCCCTCTCTCTCTCCACATGGACCACCTAGTGGGGCTGAGGTGAGCATGCTGCCATGAAATGTGTCTGACTCCATTACTTCTATCTCTCATATTTTCTATGATTTTACTATACTCTTTACAAATTATTGCTGTTCAATTGCACCTTCCAGACCCAGGAAGATACGTTAAGGGTTGGCTCCCCTGACACTGCTCAGTAGGTAAGATCTGGAGTTTGTTTCCCTGTGGTGAAATGAAGGTTTTCTTATACTCCAAACCTAATGTCAAAATCAGGCATTACATAATTGAGATGACACTGAAAGTACAATATGCTGTTTGTATTTTTTTCACAATCATGAAATCACTTTACCTGATTTGACTGTGATAATCGTAGGATAGCAGGGAATTCATCTTTAAACTCGTCTACCAGGTCCATGATCACTTTCTGGAGCCCCTCGACTAAGACCAAAAATAGAAAAAGAAGAGGTTGGAGGACGACATTCATAGTTAGGCACATGCCCTAGACATGGTTGTCATCACATGGGGTATGAAATCTCCCTCCAGGAGACCTCAGGGGGCGCTATGCTCAGTCGTTTCCACACCCAAAGCCCCTTGACAACAAAAATTGTGTATACTTCTTCCAGAAAAGTTCTTCAACACCTGCCCACATATCCAGCCAACAGGTTTGATGGGCATGGTGAGTTCTCGCATGGGTTCCTCGTGTTTAGCAGCCAAGAGGCCTGTCTTGGTCAGGTGTGGCCTACTATGCCATCTTGAGGTATCAAGGTAGCTCTCCACATAGGAAAGCAGGCCCGGTCTGAAGCTGCAGCTCAGAACCTGGTGGAATTCTTTGTTACTGCACAATGGGCCTCTGGAGCTTATGACAGAATGTTCTGAAACCACTCAGGCCGTGAGAGAAAGCAGAGTGAGGGTGGACGTGAAAGAGAGGAGGAGGGGGATTGGAAAGCAAATTGCACCAAAGAGTTCTACAATAAATGTTCCAAATTCTTCAGTGAGACCTCAATTACGGGATCATCGGAGCACAAAGCTCTTTTTGAAAAGAGTTGGAAGGTGCTTTTCAGAAGGGGCTGCCCATATGGTGCCAACAAGGAAAGCAGTTTCAGAAGCGAACTCAGAATGACTTCTGAGCAGTCTTTCTCCCAGCCCCCACCAATCATCCATGAGGGAAACCTGGCAACATGGGGAAGTCTTGGGGGTGTCTTACCTTCTCTCTCTCTGCCTTTTCCATCTTTGGGCCTCCTCTTCTGTATCTTTAGTATGGACAAATTAAGAGTTGGTTCACTAAACGCTGTTTTGTAGCCTTTTATTTCTTGTAGCTGAAACATTTCCTTTACCAAAACTGAGGCTGTGGTTGCTAGACAGACCTATTCATGGAAACTGGACCAGAGGTAGTGGCCGCCATGCTGGTGAAGTCAACCAAAGGCGTCTGGAGTTCCACGATGGTCCACTCAGTTGGCGCAAGTCCATCATCCCATCTTCACAAAGTGAAAGGAAAGGCTTGCCAGGTTTCCCTGCACCGCCCCCACCCCCACCCCTGCCCCTCTTCTACCATCTTGTTCCCATGACTCAGGTCAATGGACCCCTACTCTCTGCCACTTACCCAGCCCCTCTTCCTTTAGGAAACATAGTCACCATCACCCTATAACGGGTCAGAGACCACAATGAAGGCGTGGGACCGGGAGATGCCCACCGACTTCAGTGGGCTGTGCTATGATCCACGAGTGCATTCACCTCAGTTTCTTCAGATTCCCTTTGGAGCCTAGAAGAGGAAGAAAAGAATGGGTTTGTCAGACCTTTAGTGCCAGGAAAATATACTTTTCTTTGTTCAAAACATTTTGGAGTCTACTGTATTGACGTAACAGGGCACACTTGAAGGCTGGTGTTTAGCTATTTTGTATTTTTGTGGCCATATAAAGTCTATGGAATGCAATGAATTTTTTTTTCTTTTGGGGAATGGGGGAACAGAACAAAACAGTTGTCTTCCTGTGGGACCATCTAAATCAAGGCTTAGTTGTCAGCAAGTACTACTTGAACACATTCTTTCAAGAATTCTTCTTCTTTTTCCCTTCGGGAATTCTATGGAAACCAGAACAAGGATAATTAAACTGGAAAAGATGTAGTTAGATGCCCATGAGGCGATTTCGACCCACAGTACAACAGGCGAAACAATGCCTGGTCCTGCGCCAGCTCCATACATGTTCCTTGGCTTGAGCCATGGAGTCAGCCTGCCTTCCTGCAGGCCCTCTACGCTTGACCCAAATAGGGTACCTTTCTCCAGGGCTTGGTCTTTCCTGGTATCTCTAAAATAGGTATTGTGAAATCAAGCCACCCTTACCTTTAAGGAGTACTCGGGCTGTACTTTGGAAGATGGATCAGTTTGTCCACTGAGTACTCCAGGGCATTTTCAAAACTCTCCTCCAGCACACAATTCCAATGCACTGCTGCTTCCCGATTCAATGTCCAATGTTCGCATAAGTCTGAAGCCACTGGAAAGACTATGACTCAGGTCAAGGGAAAGGAACTAGCAAGCTTAAAGAGAACCAGGAAAGCTTGCCCACAGGAAGGATGGGCAGCAACTCGGAGATGGATGGACGTCACAGGCTGGGTGAAGAATTTAGTAGCCAATAAGTTTCCTGAAGGGCACTTCAGAACACATATTACTCACTGCTTCTGGTGGTATGCCTCAATTCTCAAATATGCAATGAGATGAAGCACAATCCATTCTATAAACCTAAAACAGACCAAGTGTATAGCTTGCACAGAAACAGCATATGCACCCTTCGTGCCATACAGCAGTAAAGATATTTAAGACAACTATGCCACAAGAAAATTCAGGAAGAGATGGCCCAGCTTTCCCATTTCCCTTAGCCCATAATTTGCCCGAGAACACTCTTTCCCTACACTACACCCACCTCAATGAACTTTAACTAAACCTGCTACTTCCATTAGGACTGTCAGGCTTAAAATACTCACATCACTAACATTTGGAAGGTACGGATTCACGGCCAGAAACGGCAAGGATGAACATGTCGGGGATCTGTAAAATAAAACACTTTTCCTAGCTTGTCCCATCACACAGTGGGCTATCAGAGTCTACTCTCACAGAAGGGATTGATAGTCCTAGCTCTCTCTGGCCTTTCCTTCTTAGCCAGCTGGACTCAGTTGAGATGATTCAGTTTTGTTGGCAACATCTAAAGCTTCAAAACCAGGAGTCAGGCAAACATATGTCTTCTCTCCATTAGACCTGGGCTACCCATCAATGTCACGGAGCCTCCTCACAGCCCGTTGGATCTGGTGCTTGTTGGCTTTGACATCTGCAAGGAACACAGGGGGGGTTGTTATCTTTGACAGACTCCATGGTCAAGGGGAGCTTGATGATGGCGTAATTGTCTAGTTTGTTTCTTGGGGCGGGGGGGGGGGGCACTTGTCCCAGGGCATTTGGTTGCCACCTTCGCCTTAGGGTGTTAGGCCACTGGAAGGTGGGTGCTATTCATGTCTTTTGTGTGTGTGGCTGTGGACGCCTTTCAGCACAGCCATCTTGGTCTTTAACTCCTGTGTTTTGCCTTTAGTTTGGAGCGAGGCAGGAGCTTCCTTTTTGCTCTAGGCACCATCTTTGTAAAAAGCCCCCAACCTGCCCCCCCTCTTCATACACATCCTCTCACTCCTCAGAGTTCTGGCCCACAAGGAAAGGAATACTTTTTAATCGACAAGTTTTGTTTTTTTGTTTGTTTTTTTGGGGGGCATCACTGCTCTCCGGTGGTGGGAGTAGGAGGCCCAGCCCCACTGCTGGAATTGAACCTCCGTCCCAGTGAGCCGCAGTCCCGTGCACAACCACTACGCCACCGGGGCTCAGCCAATCGACAAGTTTTATTGGCATGTATTTCACACAACATACTATTTAAAAGTTTAAATTTATTAAAAAGAGTTGTACAATCTTCATCTGTATCCTCATGGCTCATAAAAGAGTGCTTCATACTTATAAAATAAGTTAATAAACAGATAGAAATATCTTGAAATGACTTTATGGAGGCTCTGAAGACTCAGCCGAACCTTAAAGGCCATACTACAGGAAAGCAACTAGCAGCAACCAAAGAAAACCCTTTGAATTGTGCTTACCTTTGAGGAACATAATCATTTCTTAAAACAAATAATTTTAAATAATACAATTGAAAGCCTTTATAGAGCTGCTGTTGTTTTTAGTGCCTGTCAGCCACCCACGAGTCTTCTAAAGAAGCACAGCAGACCGTGAGTGATGTCTCAAGCAGGATGACCAACATTGTCAGCAACAAATTCAGCATGCATTCAATTGGCTGATAGTGTTAACATGGAACACAGAAGACAACGTCACAGCTCTCTTACCACACACATATTAAACATTAGGGGAAAAGGTCTTTTTCCCCTCACAAAGGATTGCCTTTATATTTTCCCTTTCCCATCATAGTGTATCCTGACTTATGTGATCGGTCTTCCTCATCACCAGATTCCTGAAGTTGTTCCCTTACCACTAACAGATTTCTGTCTTCAGTGATTCAATAACCGAGAATCAGATCTCTGGTTCTTCTAGAAAATATTTTCATTTTATTAACATTTCTTAATGAGCTTATATTTGATCTGGATGTGGAATATTACAGTATGATTCAATATATCAAACACAAATGCTCATTTCATTGTTAGTAATAATGGTTTATTCTTTGAAAATATTTTCTTCATAATTTAGGACAAACATTATTTAATTAACAATGTGAGAAGTCAAGGATTTCAGTGCAGGAGAAATGAAGCAATTATAAAATCTAAAGACAAAGGAAAACATTGTTATTGAATGGGAAATATCATTGATCATTGAAAGTGTGTTTTTCCCCAGCTCTCGCTCAGTGGTTCCTAACCTTCCTAATACTGTGGCCCTTTAATAGAGTCCCTCATGGTTAGGTCATCCTCCCAACCAAAAGCTATTTTCTTTTTCTTTTTTTTTTTTTAGGCATCACTGCCCTCAGGTGGTGGGAGTAGGAGGACCAGCCTTTGCTCCTGGGAGCTGGAATTGAACCTCCAACCCAGTGGGCCACAGTCCCGTGCACAACCACTACGCCACCGGGGCTCAGCCCCCCAAAACTATTTTCATAGCTACTTCATAACTGTAATTTTGCTACTGTTATGAATCGGGTGACCCTATGAAGGGAGTCTTTCAACTCCCAAAGAGGTGATGATCCACGGAATGAGAACCACTGCTCTAGCTACTGAAAAGCTCTGGAAGTCTTACCAACCCCGTGGAAACAAAGCTACTAGGCATCAGGTTAGCAGTCCCAATCCACCAGTCCCTCTGTGGGAGACAGATGTAGCCATCTACATCTGGAAAGCCTATGGGGCAAGTCTACTCTGCCCTACGGGTTCATTTAGAGTTGAGATGAGTCCACAGCAGTAGCTATGGGTAATATACATGCATAACTATATAACATGAAGGAGTTTCAAACATTTTGGGGGAAGACCTCATTATCTCTATTTTAATTAATTTTTTTAATAAACTTTTTGTCTCCCCAGAATTCAAGTCAGATTCAAGAGAGGATATGAAATGTCACTCTAACTTCAGATGGGTCTTGGACAAAAGCAGAAAATAACAGAGAGATGCTTGTCTTATTGACTATGCAAAGGTGTTTGACAATGTGTATCATAGCATACTATGGGTCACAAAAGGAAGAATGAGAATGATCACCTAATTTTGCTTTCTTGGGGAACATACACCTGGACTAAGAAACAGTAATTTGAACAAAACAAGGAGATATTTAATGCTTTTTTTGGGGGGGGGGGGAGGCATCACTGCTCTCCGGCAGTGGGAGTAGGAGGCCCAGCCTCACTGCTGGAATTGAACCTCCGTCCCAGTGGGCCGCAGTCCCGCGCACAACCACTACGCCACCAGGGCTCAGCCGCTTTTTTTTTTTTTAAAGAAAGGATTGCACTGGGTTTGTGCTCTTTCACCATATTTTTCAATCATTTTTGCTAAGCAAATAATTCAAGTAAGTTGGACTATAGACAGAAGAATGTAGCATGGAAGAAGGCTCATTAACAACTTGAAATATGCAGATGACCCACATTGCTTGCTGAAAGCACTTTCTGATGAAAACCCAGGACTTTAGTATGGATTCTACTTCACCATAAAGAAAGCGAGTATCTTCTAAATGTACCAATAAGGGGCATTATGATAAATAGGAAACAGATTGAAATTGTCAAAGATTTCATTTTACTTGGATCCACAATCCACACTCAGGGAAGAAATCAGACAATATATTGCATTAGAAAAATCTGTTATAAAAACATCTTTATAAGAGCCAAGATGTCACTTTGAGGACCAAAGTATACCTGACTCAAGCCATAGTATTTTCAATGATCTCATCATACACAACAAATAAGGATGACTGGAGAAGAATTGATACATTTGAATGGTGTTGGTGATGAATATTAAATATATCATTGTGTTAGTTCGGGTTGATTAGAGAAACAAATTCATAGACATGCATGTGTATAAGAGAGAACTTTCTATCAAAACATAATTGTATAGTAAGAAAGCATCCTAGGCCAGTCCAGATCAAGTCCAAAAGCCCAATATTAGCCCATAAGTCTGATACCAGTCTGTAAATTCCTCTTCAGACTCACAAAACACATGAAATCATGCTGAGTTGAGGAAGATCACAGGCCAGTGAGTGAAAAGTCTTATGGATCCAGGGGTGGTGGCAGTATCTTAGCATTGGCATAGGTCTCCACGTGGCTCCTCCAGTTCCAAGGCTCTTGCAGCCATCAGTATAGCTTCTGTTGACAAGGTGGCTTGTCACCAAAAATGTCAAGTAGAGAGTCTGGCCTCCAATGAGCTATTTATCTCTGTAGCACCTTCAAATGAGGTCATCAAGCTGCAACTTGATTGACAGGCTAAGCTCCACCCCTTCACGCTTAATAGTCTCAAGTTGACACCAGATTATGTAACTATCACAACCATGGACAGCCAAAAGAGGAGCACATTGGTCTTAGAAGAATTATACCTAGAATGCCCCTTAGAAACAAAAGCCAGTCCTTGAACAAAGGCATCATGTTTGGTAAAATAGAATGTCAGTGATAAAGAGGATGACCCTCAATGTATTGACACTATGATCACAGCGATAGGCTGGCATAGCAACAACTGTGAGAAGTTTGTAAGATTGGACAGCATTTTGTTCTGTTGTACCTAAAGTTGCAGTAAGTCAGAACCAAATTGATAGCACTTAACATCTACAAATGAGAGTCCTATGGAGATGCAAACTGTTAAGCATTTCAATCCATGAGACTGGCAGTTTCATTGCCTCAAGAGACATTTAATAAAAGAGGAGAGGAAGGTTCGGGGTGATTTGTTTCTGAAGAGTCACAGTCTTGAAAACTGGAATTTAGTTTGAAGAAGACATGAAAAATGTATTTGAAGACAGAGTAATTACAAAGATCTCGGATCATTTTCTGAAATGACCAGAAAACTTGAGCTCCTAAACTTTGTTCTACTTAGATTTCCACATAAAAAGTTTCTTAAAGGGCTGAGCCCCGGTGACGTAAGTGGTTGAGTGCGGAACTGCAGCCCGCAGGCTTGGCAGTTCAAATCCAGCAGCGGCTGGGTAGCGCCCATGACCACCAGAGGCAGTGATGCCCACAAAAAAAAAAAAAGTTTCTTAAAATTGCAAGAAAAAAGAACAAATACTTGGGGCCCTTGATCTTTTGAAGGGATACATTTATCTGTTAGCTAGAAAATTGCTGTCTTCTGGGGGCATATTTTTGTTCTGTGTGTAACCTCATTATATTGGAACAAAACGGTGGCAGTCACCTAATGTGGTGTCAATTTGAGGATTAAGAGTGTAGGGGTGGAGATAGCCAATTAAACCTCTGTGTGGGCATGCCTTTCTCCTGAGAGTTCTGGGACATGTGATAATTCCTTCTTGGAGGCAGGAGACACTCTTTCTTGGTTCATTCGCTGGGAGACGTTGTAGCTGACGAGACACCTGGCAGCATGCTGATAGACCTTGAGCTCTGGAAACTGGAGGAGCCACAGGGAAATCCCTGCCAGCGCTGAGATGCTTCTACAACCACTGGTAGATAGACTCTGTACGCACTGGCCTGTGGTTTTTCTGGTGTCATTGCATGTGCCACATGAGTTCGAAGGGGACTTATGGGCTTGATATTGGACATTTGGGCTAATATTGGATTTATAGCCTTGGCCTGAACTGGGATGCTTTCTCAATGTTTAATTGTTCTTGTATATAAACCACCTTCTTATACACATATGTATGTTTATGGATTTGTTTCTCTAGTCTGCCTGGACTAACACAAAAACAAATACACATATATGCACACCCTCACTAAAATCCTTCATAATGATTTTTTTCCTTCTAGAGTAATTCTTCAGCTATTGCCTATAGCTTGTTGGGATAGAAACACAGTATTGTTTTCATTTTGCACATTTTTAGGCTGTGTGCTTTAAAACACAGTCCCCAATCTGGGTGGAGGCTGCCAACTCTAACTGGGCCATTGACCAGTGCTTGCTTCTCAACAACTGGACCTCCAACAACATCTGGCTTCAGCTATCATCTGCAACAAGTACAAGGCTGTTACCAGGTCGCAACAAGCTCAGTTTCCAAATGGAGAGGACTGGGTGCCTGCATTCACATTAAATTGCTGCCACAGTAGAAGACGCCTCGGTGCCTGCCTGTGTGCATAGTGGCATGTGTCTTAACATGTGATGTCAGCACCCGGGCACACAGGCCAGGACATTGTGGGAGCAATATGGGACAGATCTGAGAGTGGACTCCAAAAAAACTTTTTTATAAATTGAGCTATAGTGAACATATCATACAATTGAATTGTCAAAGTTTTAGCCTGGGTAGACTAGATACACAAATCCATGAACATGTATATGTATATAAGGGAGAGGTTTATATACAAGAGGAGTGGAACATTGAGAAGGCATCCCAACCCAGTCCAGTCTAAATCCATTAGTCCGATATTACCTCATACGTCTGATACCAGTCCATAAGTTCTCTTCAGACTCACGAAGCACATGAAATGATGAGGCCAGGACAATTGCAGGCCAGTAGGAGCAGAGTCTTGTGTATCCAGTGGTGGTGGAAGCATCTCAGCACTGGTGTGGACCTCTTTGGCACTTCTCAAGCATCTCAACACTGGCAGGAGTCTCTACATGACTTTTCTGGATCCCAAGGTATGGTTCCATCAGGGTAAGTTCATGTGGCTTCTCTTATGAGATGTTTCACAGGGAGTCAACCTTGTGCCTTATCAGTAGAGCATCTCCAAGGGACTGAATTGTAAGTCTCTCACTTCCAAGGGGGTATTACAGCCAGATTTCCCAGAATTCTCAGAAGAAAGTCATGCTCACACAGAGGTCTCATTGGCTATCTCCAGATTGACAGGCTAGACTTCACCCCTACACTCCCAATCCTGAAATTGACATGATTAGTGACTGCCACAGTCAATCATGTCAAGAAGGGCTGTGCCTCTTCCCCCACTTGGGAACTCTTCCCCCACTTGGGTACTCTTCCCCCACTCCTTTTACACATGGACGTTGATTCCCCAATTCTCCTCCTTCTTCCTCTGTGTTCCCAAGTAATCATCTATCCTGTGACTCTCTTCCTATTTCCCACAATCCCTGTTTCCCATGACAGATACAAGATGAGGGTAGAGACTTTAATCTAACAGAAAAAAGAAAATGTTAAAAGTTTAGAATACATTCATGTTGGGTTAGCAGGGAGATCAGATTATAAAATGTTGTATTCCAGCCTAAGTCCAGTTTCTGAAATTCCCTTTATAGTGCTAGTCATCTGATTTGGGGACTATTGTCATTTCTAGTAGTGCATTGGGGACTCCCTGGAGGCTCACCGCATGTAGGGACCCTGCAAATGTATTTTGAGCTACCACTATCTACAGCACTAAGACGGACATATCAAAGACTCTAGATTAAGTGGTACAACATTTGCATACAAGAGGTTGAAAAATCAGCCCGACAAAGATTCAGGCATTCTCCAACTCAGTGAAATTTCTAGGGGTCCAGTGGTGTGGGTCATATGGAGTCATTCCATTAAAGTGAAGAATAAGCTATTGCATCCCCACCCCCACCCCCACTAGACAGGAGGCACAATGCCTCATGGGCCTCTTTGGATTTTGGAGATAACAGACCCCTCTCATCTGTGTGTGCTACTCTGACCTATTTATCAAGTGACATGAAAGGTCTTCAAATTTGAGTGGGGCTGAGAACAAGGAAAGACTGCAACAGGTGCAGGCTGCCTTGCAAGCTGCTTTGCCACTGGGACCATAAGATCCAGCTGATCCAATGGTTCTAGAGGTGTCAGTTGTAGATAGAGATGCAGTGTGGAGTCTTTGGCAGACTCTTATTGGTGAATCACAGCATAGACCATTGGTATTTTTTGGAGTAAAGTTCTGCCATCCTGTACAGGCAACTATTCCTCTTTTGAAAAATAGTCGTTGACTTGTTACTGGACCTTAGTGGACACTGAATGTGTCACTATGGGCCACCAAATCACCATGAGGCCTGAGCTGCCCATCATGAACTGGGTACTGTCTATTGTGAATAACAGCTATTTTGAATAATAACATCTGGAGTCAAAAGGCTTCTGTCAAAATAAGACACCATCTAAGGAAGGATTTGACTAAATCCACATGGGACAGCACACCAACCTCTGTGGTTCACAGTCAGTAAGTTGGATGTGCACAGCAATACTCCATTGTTAATGAAAGTGGTATATGAGATTGGGCCATAGCAGTACTTGACTGAAGGTACGAGTAAGCTGCATGAAGAAGTGGTCCAAATGACCACAGTCTCCACTCCTGTCACAGTACTTTCCTTCTCCAAGTCTGTACCTATGCCCTCCTTATGACAATTCAACTGACAAACATAAAATTCATGCTTAGTTTATGGATGACTCTGCACAATATGCAAGTGCCACTCATAAGTGGGCAGCAGCAGAACCACAGACCCTTTCTGGAATCTCCCTAATGAACAGGGTGAAGGGAAATGCTCCCAATGGGCAGAATGTTGAGCTGTGCACCTGGCTGCTCAATTTGTCTGCAAAGAAAAATGGTCAGATGTGAGACTGTACACTAATTCATGGGTTGTGGCTAATGACTTGGCTGGGTAGTCGGGGAATTGGAAGGGACATGATTGGAAAATTGGTGACAAGGAGGTGTGGGGAAGAGGTATGCAGATAGACCTCTCCAGGAGGGCCAGTAAGGTAAAGATAATCATGTCTCTAGTGAATTCTCACCAAAGGGTTGCCTCTGAAGAGGAGCACTTTAACAATCAAGTGGATAAGATGACACACACTGTGGAGACTAGTTTCCCTCTTTCCTCTGTGACTCCTGTCATTGCCCAATGGGCACATGAATAAAGTGGACATAGTGGCAGGGATGGAGGTTATGCATTGGCACAGCAACATGGACTGCCATTCACCATGGCTGACTTAGCCACTGCCACTGCTAAGGGTTCCATCTGCCAGCAAACGTAACCAACATTAAGTCCAAGATATGGGACTATCCCTTTGGGAGATCAACCAGCAACGTGGTGGCAGGTTGATTACATAGGACCACTTCTGTTACAGAAGGGGCAGTATTTTGTTCTTACTGGAATGGACACTTCTTCTGGCTATGGATTTACCTTCCCTGCACGCAATGTTTCTGTCAAAACTACCATTCGTGAACTTACAGAATACCTTCTCCACTGGCATGGCATCCCGCATAACCTTGCTTCAAATGGAGGGACTCACTTCACAGTGAATAAAATGTGACGATAGACCCATGTCCATGGAATCCACTGGTTGTATTATGATCCTCATCTTCCTGAAGCAACTTGATAGAACAATGGAATGGACTCCTAAAGATACCATTGTAATACCAACTAAGTACAGCAACTTGTGGGACTGGGGCAATGTTCACTAGGAGGTTGTGTATGGTCACTAAACCAGTGACCAATATATGATTCTGTGTCTCAAATAGCCAGGATTCAAGGATCCAGGAACCAAGGGGTGGAAGCTGGCATGACACCACTCACTATTTCTCCTAGTGACCCATGTACAGCATTTGCATTTTTGCTTCCTGTCCCAGGAACCCTATGCACTTCAGGCCTTGAGGTCCTGGTCCCGAAGAAAGGAACTCTGTAAACACAGAGTAAACACTGTACATCTGTAAACACAGCACAGATTCCACTGAACTTGCAGCTGAAAATGTCCCCTGGCCACTTGGGGCTTCTCATGCCTTTGGATCAACAGGTCAGCAAGGGTGTCACTGTGCTGTGTGGTGTGCTTGATCCTGATTCCCAAGGAGAAATTGGACTGGTGCTACATAATGGAGATAAAGAAGAATATGTCTGGAATCCAGGAGGTCCCATAGGCTATCTCTTAGTGCTACTATGCCCTGTGATTAAAGTAAATGGTAAACTACAGCTATCAATCCTGACAGGATGTCTAATGGCCCACACTTCTCAGGGTCACCCCATCAGGCAAAGAATTATGGCCAGCTGAGGTGATGGTCGAAGGCAAAAGTAATACTGAATGGTAGTAGAAGAAGGTAGTCCTACCTATCACTTATGACCACATGATCAATTGCAAAAGCCAAATTTGTGATTGCCAGTTTATTTTCTTTATATGTACTTATCGAATATCTTTCCTTTGTTCACATGTTATGTTTCAGATATAATTAGATTCAGTGGGTTTTCATTTATATGTGTGATAGATGTTTGATGTTAGGTATAAGTGTGATTTCATTAATGTCTGGAAATTATATGTGGCTAAAGAACTGTGTGCAGGTGCCAAGTTGGCAAGGGGTGGACTGTGATAGGTAGGTTTATTGTGCCAACTTGGCCAACCTGGGGACATGTGGGATAAATAAGATTGTGGTTTGATTGGAGGCCAAAAAAATCAATGGCATAGTAATTCCCGCCTTGCTCTCTTTGGTGATCAGACCAGCATGTGGCTGCTAGTTGTCTGCCCCAAATCATGAGCTACACCACCTGTGGAACTGTCAACATGTGGATTGTGTTGCTAGAGCTTGTGGTTCCTTTGAGACCTGCACTGCAACACTGCTGGTGTATGCATCGCTTGAGCTTGGGATTGTTGACTCCTGTCATCTGACTGCCTGTTGGTGACCTTCTCTGTTGTTTGCTGCCTGGGACCAGACTGCCTGCATTGCCCTGTGGAAAACTCAGCTGTCTGCTTCCTTGATCTTGGACCCAAGGGCCCTCATAAGTTGAAGGACAGTATTTGAACTGTTTCATGTAAGTGAGTTGAACTGAGTCCTCTGTACTGCTATGTGGGCTAATCAGCTGTTATATTCGTTTGTGCTGAATATATCTACATCTATCGCTCGATCTATCTATATACACACATATACATATATATAATCATAAATGTCCTAGTTTTGTTTCTCTAGAGAATCCTGTCTAATACAATGTTCTGAAGCATCAGTCTAGAGTTTAAAGCTATTCTATATTGTTCAGAATATTATTTTAGTAAATGGTATAGAACATTTCACATGTATTAGCAGTGTCCATGTCTTGGGAGCCAGATCCTGTCTTTGTCTTGGTTTTCAATCCTTATAATAGTAAACTCAAAAATATTTGTCCATTTGTGTTTGAGTAATTTAACTCAACATAATGGTTGACAGTGCCCTCCAGGTCATGAGGTGCTCTGTGGCCTCAGCACTATTTATCCATTCATCATCTGATGGAAATTCGGTTGTTTCCAGCTTCTCACTATTATGAACTATGCTGCTATACACACGGGAGAATATAGTAGGTCTGTACATGTTCTTTCTCTGGGTCCTAAATTTCTATTCCCCGTTGCTTCCGATACTACCATTTCACTTTCCACCGTGGTTGTACATTTTGCAAGCCCACTAGCAATGTATGAGAGTTCCATTCCCACTCCTCCCCTGCATTTTTGACTTCATGTTTTTTTTAAAATGCTATTGTTGTGACCCCAAATAGTTTCTGTTTCTGTGAGTTCTCCCTCTTGATATTTACCTTATTGAAACCATGGCTGAGCAATTCAGAACCCCATTGCTGTCAAGTCATTCTGACTCATAGCGGGTGGCCAAATAGAACTGCAAGCCTTATAGGGTTCCAAGGCAATAGATGTTTCCGGAAACAAAGTGCCTTCTCTTTCTCCCTTGGAGCAGTTGATGGGTTTGAACTGCCAAACATTCGGTTAGTAGCACAATGCTTAACCTACAGCACCACAAGAGTGCCTTTTAGAACTTTCTAAAATAATCATTCATTACTTTAATCCAATATGTTTTCCAGTGATCCCTGCCTCCTGATAGTCAAGCCCCACGTAATGCCCACCTTTGAGTATGGGTCAGACTTATTGACTCTTTCTTTAAAAAATCATTTTATTGGGGGCTCATACAACTCTTATCACAATCAATGCATACATCTATTGTATGCAGACCGCATTTGTACACTTGTTGCCTTCATCATTCTCAAAACATCCTCCCTCTACCTAGGCCCTTGCCATCAGTTCCCCGTATTTCCCTGTCCGATATATTCCTTCAGGCCCTCACCCACTTCCCTGCTGTCCTTACCCCAAGGAGGTCACATGTAGATCCCTGCAATTGGTTTCCCCTTTCTACTCCACCTATCCAACACCCTCCCAGTATGACCACTCTCATCACTGGTCCCAAAGGGATCATCTGTCCTGAATTCCCCATGTTTCCAGCTCCTATCTGTCCCAATGTGCATCCCCTGGTCTAGCCAGATTTGTAAGGTAGAATTGGGATCATGATAGTGGGGGGAAGGAAGCATTTAAGAACTAGAGGAAAGTTGCATATTTCATTGTTGCTACACTGTACCCTGACTGGCTCTTTTTAAATGAAGAGAACATGACAGAAGTGATGGGGTGTGACTTGGAGACTAAGTTGCAAAAAAAGACTGTGGTTTTATTCTTGTTTATCCTCTCCTCTCCTTCTACCCTTCTCCATAGGCCCCAATCCCTTTCTCCCCTCTCTCTGTCTCTAGCAGGCTACCTCCCATGTTACAAGCTGCTCCATAGAGAGGCCCATGTGGTAAGGAACAGCTTCCCTGGTCAACAACCTGTGAACACCTGAGTTCTACAAACAGCCATACATGAATTTATAAGCAGATCCTTCTTCAGTAGAGCCTTGATTTGACTCAGTACCAGCTGGGATCTTGCTTGTAGCCTTATGAAGGACTCTGATGCAGGGCTACAGCTCAGCTGAATTTGTGACCCACAGAAATGGCTTCTCTCTTAAGTCATGTGGCCCTAGAACACTAACAAAATTAAAAATGACAATAGCATTTTCTATGAAGAAATAACTATTTTCCAAAGTAACATTAGTAAGATAAGTATTATTGATTTCATTTTTTTAAAATCCCTTTAATGTCTAGCTTTGTAGAAGACAGCTGCTTCTCATATTTGTTTCTAAATTTAATCTATTTCAGTACATTTTGAAAGTGCATGAAGAAAATCTAGCTTCGTTCAGTTAGATAGTTGGCAAAGGAAGGAATATTTCTTCGTTTCTCCTATGCCAACAATGAACAAGCAGTAGTTTCTTAAAGGTTAGTGGAATCTGAAGCCATATCAGCAACCATTTTATATTCTTGAATAAAATTCATTTTGTCTTGAACTTTAAAGAGTCCAGGGGTGCAGAGGTGAGGACTTGGTTGATAACCAAATGGCAAGCATTTCAAACTACCAGAAACCCAATAGAGAAATTGTGGCAAACTGTAAGGGTTGCATCTAAGGAGATCCTAGGCTCTCTCCCCCAAAGGGTCACAAAGAGTTGGAATTGACTTGTCAGCAAAGGACCTCTTGTACTTTGGTTTTTGTTTTTTTGGGGGGATGCATCACTGCCCTCTGGTGGTGGGAGTAGGAGGCCCAGCCTTTGCTCCGTGGAGCTGGAATTGAACCTCCATCCCAGTGGGCCGCAGTTCCGCGCACAACCACTACGCCACCGGGGCTCAGCCCTTGTACTTTGAGTAGAACTTTAATCAACCCATGATTGTGTTCATCCATTGACCATGTGAGTCATATTTCTCTGTTATACAAATCTTCCTTTGACATGCTTCATGACTAAACAACCAAAAGGAATGGAAAAACATACCACCTTTGTTAATGTCACCACTGATCTTATCAGAAAAGCCTTCATTTGGGAAAATCTATTGTATTTGTTATCTGGAGATAAACGAATGATCGAAAACATAGTAGTTTACAATAATGCACATTCGTAATTTCACAGTTTCTGTAGGCTAAGAATTTAGGATCGTTTTAGCTGGGTTGTTCTATTGCAGGTAATCTCATCAGGTTGCAGTCAATTTGTCAGCCAGGCTACAGTGATATCAAGTTTCAACTGAAGGAGGGGCCATTTCTAAGCTCACTCAATTTTTAGCAGACCTCAGATGATGTGCTTCTAAGTTGACGCACACGGCTGCTGGCAAACCCAGTTCTCCAGGTGGACCTCACCATAGGCTGCTTGACAGTCCCTACAGCATAGCAGCTGGTCTCCCTCTTCCCTGGCAGCTGACTTGTCCCACAGTGAGGAATTCAAAAGCAAGGCAGAAAGCCAGAATGCACACAAGTCGGAAACAAGTCATTTTACAACTAATACGAAGGTTCAGGATTAAGCCTTCATCATTGCCCTCAAATTCTTTCTCTTAGAAACACTCAAACGCATACGCAGGGGGAGCAGACACTAAGCCCCGCCTCTTGAAAGGAGCTGTATCAAATCAGTAGCAGGCATAGCTATCAAATGACCACAGGTTTCAAGTGTAGTAGCCTGGTGTGTTTGAAAACATTGTTGAATGTTAGTTGGCACTGGAAGTTCCTTGGTAGAATTATTGCTTTCCAAGCAGAAAACCTGGGTATAGTTATCAGCCAGTACACCTCAAGCCCCACCGTCACCATTCCCTGTCATACATGATGCTGAGGAGATTTTGGCAGAGCTTCCAGACTAAAGATGGCCCAGGAAGAAAGTTCTGGTGATCTATGTTAGTCTGAGTAGATTAGAGAAACAAATTCATAGATACTTATATATTATAAGAAAGTATTTTATATGCAAGAGCAATTGAATATTGGAAAAACATCTCAGCCTAGTCCAGATCAAGTCCGTATGTCTGATATGAGCCTATATGTCTGATACTAATCTATAAAGTCCTCTACAGACTCATGGAACACATGCTGAATGCAGGAAGTTCACAGGTCAGTGGGTTGGAAATCTTGTGGATCCAGTGGCATTGTAACCATCTCAGCATTGACTTCTCAGGTTCCAGAGGTCTGGCTCCATCAGCCTCTCTCCCTTTGTCTTCTCCAGAGGGACGTCTTGCAGGGAGTAAGCAGAGAGAGAGTGTGTCTCCTACTTCCAAAGAGGAAATACTGGCGTTCCCAGAATCTTCAGGAGAAGGCCATGGCCACACAGAGGTCTCATTAGCTATGTCCTGATTGATAGACTAGACTCCACCCCCTCACTCTTAATCCTCAAGTTCCATATTGACACCAGGTTATGTAACTACACATGATCTATTTCTGGAAATCAGCTGAAAAAAAACTCTATGGACCACAGTGGTTCAATCTGCAAACTAATGGCAATAGATTGGCAACATTTCATCCCATGGTGCTTGGAATACCATTGGGTGGGACTTCCATGGCCTTCCATGTATACAGACACCATTGTACTTAAAGCTAGTTCTTGAATATTCTTTTTGATTATGACATGAGAACACTCTTCTTTACTTTGTCCTTCGTAGCATAATAAACCAAATGACTACCTGATACAATAGGGCCCCCGTATCAGCTCACATGCTTAGGTCATTGATCTATCTTTATGCATTCCACTTGATTTCTAATGACTTCTAATTTTCTTAGATTCATTTTTCCATACATTCCATATTCTGATTATTAATGGCTGCTTGCCGCTCTTTCTTCTCATTTTAAGTCATGCTCTATCAGCAAATGAAATTCCCCCAAACTTGACTCAATCTATATCATTTTGGTCAACTCCATTTTGATGAGACAGCTCTTCCTCAGTCATATTTTTAGTGTCTTCTAACCTGGAAGACTTATCTGGCTCTGTAACAAATTTTTGGTGTTTATTGTTGCTGCAGAACTGCACGTGGTAAAGTATTTACCATTGCTGTCCTTTATTCTTGGCTATCTCTCAATATCTTCTTTACTTTGGCCATGTTATATCGACTTCCTCATAAAGGTATTGCCTTTCCCTTCACCAGAATTAACAGGTGTGTACTTGTTGCTGTAAAACATTGGATTCAAATACATCAGCCACTCCATGGGAGAGAGGTGAGGTTGCCGCCATAAACATTTACATGCTCGGAAACCGTATTTAGGGAGGCTATGATCCAAACTGACTTGATAGTCATAAGGTTACTATCTAATAAGTGATTCTGCATGCCTCCTTTTTTCATCCTTGGTAACCATCAAAGAACTGCTAGGCATTTTACAAAAACATGAGCATACAGTATTTGCCTTTTTTTGTGATTGATTTTTTTCACTCAGCATAATGTCCTGCAGATTTACCCATGTGTGTTAGTCCAGGTAGACTAGAGGAACAAAATCTAAGACACGCATATCGATATATGGAAAGGGTTTATATACAAAAGGAATGGGACATAGAGAAAGCATCCCAACCCAGTCCAGTCCAAAGTCATAAGTCCGATATTAACCCATATGCCCGATATCAGTCTATAAAGTCTTCTTCTGACTCACGAAGTCACAGGTCAGTGGGTGTAGAATCCTGGTGCTGGCAGGGCACCTCGCCTCCAGGGCTCAGGGTCCATCAACAGCAGAAGCAACTCATCACTGGCAGAGTCTCCATCTGGCTGCCCCAGCTTCAGAGGTCTGGCTCCATCAGGGTAAAGCTGTGTGGTCTTTCCGCCGGCTGTTCCAGCTTCTCGAATGCCGCCAGCTTGTCTTGTCCATGATTAATCGTCTCTGAGACTAACTCCCAACAATTGGGGAAGATAGTTTCTCATCTTCACGAGGGAAATATCGCGAGATTTCCCAGAAGTCTCAGGAAAAAACCATGCCCACATAGAGGCCTCATCGGCTACTCAATGGCTATCTCCAGATTAACAGGCTAGACTCCACCCCTACATCTCAATCATAAAATTAACATAAGCACATGACTGCCACAGACCACCCCTTGTTAATTTTATACTTTCACCTAACTCTGTAACCATATGTAACCTTCAAATAAACAATAAAATCATATCTATACCTAACAGGATAAAACTAAAATGCATACCATTCAACATGTGTCACCAACACTTAAAAATAACATTCTATAAGTGAACAAAACAAAAGATATCCTGTGTCTTACAACTGTAGTTACAAAATATTTACACCTTGATCTTCTAACTCTATGAATATATATTCTACCACCTATAAGAGTTTGCAAGTCAACCACCTTGTGCCTTTATTCCCCCATTTGGGGTATCTAATTTCTACATTGCCCACTTATACCAACCCAGTGCTCTGAGGAAACAATCATATCTTTCAACGTGAAGAATCTTCATTCCAGTTGGAAACTCATGAAGTGTGCATCTATTAACAAAGTCAAATTAGGACAGGCCATCCGTAAAGTCAGCAACGATATGCACCAGGTCACAGACTTAAATCGCTTCTCTTCCTCTGGTCGGGTTCTGGTCAACTCAATGTGGGCTTTTCCACTTAGCCTCACCACGGTGGCCATTGGTCACCTTCCTTTAGACCAAGGTCCCAACAAATTCTCAACATGCCTAGCTCTCCCATGCTAGGTCATGGACTTCAGACCAGTAAACCCGCTCTCATCTCCTCTATTTTGTGTGAATCAAGTCCCCAGGTGTCAGTGGCCAAAGTCAACCTGGCTCTTTATTGCTGCATTTCTCCTGCTTTCATCAATAAGCAGTAAATCTGGGTGGTCACCTAACAAACATTTCAGCCTGCCACAAGTTTCCTTTAACATTCACACCCAGAGAGGAGTTATATTCATGGTTCCAGATTCCTTCGCTTTTGAAGACAATCACTAGTCAGGATTTTCCAAAGAAATTGACTCTATCCTTCTTTATTGGTCAGTTTGACCTTCTCTCAGACTACAAGTATCCTGAGTACTCTGAAATACTGTGTGGGGCTACTTTCTTCAGAGAAGTCTTTCCAGGTGTGGCCTAACCCCATTTAAGCTCAAGTTGGGGTTAATCTCTTTAGGGATATCTTTGACGCTAAATCCTAAATCCTCTAGAGGTCAATGCTTGGCTTGAGGTAACTGGATTTGCAAACTCTTTCCATAGTTCTCAATAAACATTTCTATGCATCCTTATATTTATAATAACAGGCATAAAAATCAGTATAAACAGCATAGTTGAAATCAAACTTAATTCTTAAAACAGTCAAGGTGAATACTTATTAAGCTTTTCTATATCCTTATCTAAACTACTGTGTACACAAAAACATTGAATTAGGTCTCTGAAGGCATCAAAACAGATCCCTACTTTAGGTCAGGCATTCTAACCTTCTTAACCATTGTCCTTGAGCAGAATCCCCATCTTATAAAGGAATAACCAAAGACAGCATCCAAACAAAGTAATCAAAACTTTAACTTCCCACATTGTTTCCAGAAAATAACTCAGTAAACTGTAAGGACATATCTGACTTCTGCCTAGTCAAAGAAGTAGCAATACTACAAGGCACATGTCAAACATACATCTACTTTCCATCTTTATGATTTGTTCCTCTAGAACCCACTCCTGAGGTACCACAATGTGTTAGTGCGGGTAGACTAGAGGAACAAAATCTAGGACATGCATATCGATATAAGGAAAGGGCTTATATACAAAAGGAATGGGACATGGAGAAAGCATCCCAGCTCAGTCCAGTCCAAAGTCATAAATCCAATGTTAACCCATATGCCCGAAATCAGTCTATAAAGTCTTCTTCTGAATCACGAAGTCACAGGTCAGTGGGTGCAGAGTCCCTGTGCTGGCAGGGCACCTCGCCTCCAGGGCTCAGGGTCCATCCACAGCAGAAGCGACTCATCACTGGCAGAGGTCTCCATCTGGCTGCCCCAGCCTCAGAGGTCTGGCTCCATCACCATGATATGAAATGCTTTGTAGACTCATCATTATTCCAGTTACTAGAAGTTTTTTCCTCTTAATTTTCTACACTGAGTATGTTTTTTCTGATGGATTTCCCCCCCGATTCATAATTATTATTTTTTTTGTTGAATCTTTCCTGTTTTCTTCTTCATTTTGGTTCCTTAGATGTATCATATTTTGCTTACCCATTCTTCTATCGACACTTAGCTTTTCTCCATCTTTTTGTCATCATGACTAACTTTGCAATGAACGTGACTGTGCACATGTCTATTGGTACCATTGCTTTTATTTCTCTAAGATATCTAAGGATGAGACTGCTAGATCATAGTGTATTTCTACTTTTCGTTTTTTTTAAGGAAGGTCCATATCATTTTTTTTACAATTGTGTATTATTTTAGAATGACACAATGTGTAAGAGTTTCATCAGCATTTTTTGTTTTCTGGTTTTTGATTGGTGTCATTTTTTTGCAGTCGTGAAATCAGATTATATCTCATTTTATTTATTTATTTATTTATTTATTTATTTATTTATTTATTTATTTATTTTGGCACCACTGCCCTGGTGGTAGGAGTAGGAGGCCCAGCCTTGCTCCTAGAGAGCTGCTGCTGGATTTGAACCTCCAACCCAGTGGACCGCAGTCCTGAGCACAACCACTATGCCACCGGGGCTCAGTCCTATTTCTCATTTTAGTTTTGATTTGCGTCTCTCTAATGATTGCATCTGCTCACATGTTTGCTAGCTGCTTGAGTGATTTATGGTGAAGCATCTGTTTATAATTTTTGCACATTTTGCCAGATTTTCCATCCTTTTTTTACAGAGGCCTGAAGATGTTCTATTTAAGAAATCAGACTTTAGTTGGATCTGTTGCTGCCAACATTTCTTTTTCATCTCTAAGTTGTTTTTTTTTTATGCTTTTGAAAATTTTTTTTGAGGAACATAACATATTATTTAATTTTCAGGAAGTTCCAGTCATCGAGATTATCTTAGGGTGTTTGTACATACTTTTTTTTTTGCTATGTTGAGTAGCGTATTTGTGCTATAAATTTGGACTCCTCAGACTTTCCCAATATTATCTTTGAGGAACTTAGATGTCTTTGAGGAGCTATAGTTTCAGGTTAACATTTAGGTCTTTGATCCATTTTTAGTTATTTTTTTTAATGCTGTGTGAGGTATGACATCTGTTTCATCTCTCTCCAAATAGATAACCTACTTTTGCCAGCACCATTTGCTAAAAAGATGATGTCTTCCCTACGAAATAGACTTCAGCACATTGTGAAGATCAACTATTCATAGCTAGAGTTACAGCTGGGTTCTCAATCATGTTCATTTGGTCTGTCTTTGTTCTTATTACTGTGGCTGTATACTAAGTTCGAAGACTGAAAGTGTGAGACCTTTACTTTGTTGCTCTTCTTCAATGATGCTTTCTTATTCAGTGGCTATTTGCCTTTCACATAAAGTTGGAGATTAGCTTTTTTTCCATTTTATGTTGTTAGGACTTAGATCAGTAATACATTATATCTATGAATGTAGTACGCTGTATTGACATGTTCACTATGTTGTATTTTCCAATCCATCAGCACGGTTTGCTTTTCCATTTTTATTTCTCTTGATTTCTTTTTTTAACATCATTTTATTGGGGGCTCATACATCACTTATCACAATACATACATACATATACTGTGCAAAGCCCCTTCCATGCCTGCTGTTGTAATCATTCTCCAAGTCTCTGCTTTTCCACCTGAACCCTTGATATCAGTATTTCATCCCTTCCCCTCCCCACTGCCTTACCTCTCCTCATTACTTTATAAATTATTATCATTTTGTTGTATCTTAAGTTGCCCAACATCTCCTCTCCCCCACTCCTCCGATGACCGTCCTCCAGACAGAAGGTTATGTGTAGGTCCTTGTGATTGACTCCTGTTTTCTACCCCACCTTCCCTCCACTCATCCAGTAACTCCACTCTCACTACTGGTCCTGAGGGGTTCATCTGTCCTGGGTTCCCCGAATTTCCAGTTCCCATCTGTACCAGTGTACCTCTTCCAGTTCAGCTAGATTTGTCAGGTAGAATTGAGATCATGATAGTTGGGGGGAGGAAGTCATCAAGAACTAGAGGAAAGTTATATGTTTGGTCGCTACTTCACTGCACCCTGACTGCCCTTCTCCTCCCCACGACTCTTCTGTAAGGGGATGATCAATTGTCCACAAAGGGGTCTTGGGTCCCCACCCTGCTCTCTCCCTCATTCGTAGTGATGTGCTTCCTGTTCTTTGATGCTTGATATCTGCTCCCTTCGACCCCTCATGATCACACAGGCTAGATTTCTTTCCATAGCTTTAAAAAATTTCCTTGTATAAGTCATTTATGTACCTCTTTAGATTTATTCTTGTGTATTTTATTCTTTGGAGAGTTATTGTAAATGATACAATGTTCTTCATTTCCTTGTTGGAGTTTTCCTTGTATCTTGTGTACAAGATTTTGTATGTGATCTTGTATCTTGCCACTTTGCTGAACATTTCTACTAATTCCGCTAATTTTCTTGTGCATGTCTGATATTTTTGTATTTTTAGGATCATATTGTTTGCAAAAAAGGAGGGTCAGTTTATATCTTTCTTACCAATTTGGGTACTCTTTTTTCCCCTTCAAATTTGTTATATTTTATTATGATTTCCCTGTCTCAGTTACTTTGGTTGCAATTTTGCCCATTTTATTTCTCTTTCTGTTATTCGCTCCTTATTTTTCTTTGACAGTCTCAGGAGTTTGTCAATTTTATTAATTCTCTTAAAGAACCAACTTTGAGCTTTTTTGATTCTCTTTATTGTTCTCTGTTTACTTTATTTCTGCTTTGGTCTTTGTTATTTCCTTTCTTCGGTGCCTGTGGACTTCTACTATTCTTTTCCCATTTGTTCAAGTTGTCAGGCTGGTATTCATTTTTGAGCCTTTCTTATTTTTGATATGTACATTTATTGGAATTAAAATTCCTGTTAGCATTGCTTCATAAATTATTATTATAATTGCTTTTGTTTTTTCCCAGTCATATGGAACTCTGGTGGCATAATGTTTATATGCTTGGCAGCTAGCTACAAGGTCAGAAGCTCCAAAGCACCTATCTTTCCATGGAGAAAGATGAGGCTGTCTACTCCTGAAAAGAGCTATTGTCTCTAAAACCCACAGGGACAGTCCTACCCTGACCTATCCTATCGGGCCACTATGAGTTGGCATCAGCTTGATGGTAGTAATTTTGGCTTTGTTTTGTTTTCCTTTAGGAGTCTTCTTTCTCATTGGACGCTAAGAATTAATTTTTTTCTTTTATTTTAAAATTACTTAAATAGTAACGATTTATATTCTTTAATATTTATTTCAAATCACTACTGGGCCATGCTTCCCCAGGTGCAGAAGACCTTTTCATTCCTAACCCCAAAACTGCTATATCAATTTTTATTTGGAAAAGCCCAAGTGAGATTTAAAGATGTCATTTGTATACAAATGCAACAGCCTCGAGCTCTTTCAGCAAAGTTCTAACCTGTTTACTTGTTTCTAATTCATTTCCAAAGAAAGTCCTACTAGTGTCAAGTTGACTCTGACTCCTGTGATTGTTGTTAGATGCCAGAGTGGGTTCCCACGCACAGCGCCCCTAGTGGCAGTGGAGCAAAACACCTCCCAGGACTGCGCCAACCCGCTCAACTGCTCTTCTGTTTGAGCCCATAGATGCAGGCACAACCTTTGTTGAAGGTCTTTGCCGACTTTACCAAGCTTGAGGCTCTTCTCCAGGGACTGGTAGCTCTTAACAACATAGCTGAAATACGCGAGACAAAGTCTTACCATCCTTGCCTCTGAGGAGCATTCTGGCTGTACATCTTCCTAGACAGATTTGTGGGCTGTTTGGGCAGTCCAGGACATTTCCAGGATGCTTTGACAGCACCATAATTCAAATGTATTCTGTCTCGGTGGATTTTCAATGCTTTAAACCTTTACTAGAGCAGGTAGCCCCCCCTCTCTCATAGAGAGGCTGATGGATTTGAACCTCCAGTTTTGTACAATGCTTACCTGACAGTGCTGCATTTTTTTAAAACCTGTATATTGTGCTCAGGGAGACTTGATCACAAAGTTTGTTAAACCGCCATTGGTTGCTCATCACCAAGTCAGCGGTTCAAACCCACGAGCTGCTCCGTGGGAGAAAGAGGCTGCTTTCGACTCTGGTGAAGATTTCCAGCCTCGGAAGCCCCTAGGGCGGGTCTCCTCTGTCTGCGGCGCTCCCGTGGGCTGGACAGGGCTGGTTAGCGGGCAGTGGGGGAGTGCGCAGCACGATGTGGCTCTCCCAAGTAATGCTGATGGTGCAGCAGGCGTGCGATTAGGAATGCAAGCGCCCTCTGCACCTGTGGTGGCTTCGCTCAGGAACAAGACGAGCAAAGCCAACTTCTGTTAGGATAGACAGAGCGGTGGGTTCCCCCAACAGCCTGCAGTGTGAAACCCCCATCCCCGCCAGGGGGGGAAGATAAGGCGCCCTGCTCCTGTAAATACTCACAGTCTCGGAACCCTTAGAAGGCGTGGAGGCAGACTGAAGGCAGGGGTTTCAGCTCTCTATCCCAGGCTCTGTGGTGCTTTTCAAGCAATTGTTCAGTTTTTTAGTTGAAATGTTACTTAAAAGTACCAAGAACACCTATTTCTTTGAACTAGGATTATCCGTTTCTGCCAGCATTTTTCAAAGGACAGAAACTTCAAAGAAAACTGGTCTTTGGCCTTTAATAGGCTTGCTCTGTTACTTAGTTCTTAACAATCTGTAAGACTATTTTGAGTTGTGAAAAACCACTCCCAGGAATTTAAGAAGGGCTTAAAAGTTATTTGAAAAATTCCATTATCTCTCAATTGCTTTCCCCCACACACACATATTTTCTGAAGCCCCCTAGTATATATAAAGAGGTACAAGAATGAAGAATTGTGTCAGCTTTTTTTTTCATTCAAGGAAATCTCTAGCATGACTTAGTAGTTTTTAAATGGGCATCATTCTATTTCTATGTGTATAATTTTTTCCTCTTTCTATTGCTGATTTTAAATTTTATAGCATTGTGACTGAGAGGATGTGACAAAGACAGTATTTCTAGGGTCTCACATTTTGGGGGGCTAATTTTGTGTTGTTCTATAAGATCTGTTCTGGAGGATGCTCTCCAGGTTCTGGGGAGTGGGTGGGAGAGTGGGGGAGATGAAGGTGTTGTTGGGACCGTTCTTTCAGGTACGACAAGACAAAAAAGCACAGCAGGAAAAACAAAGAAACAAACCAAGAAGGGGAAAGTAGGCAAATACAGAAAATTTAATGACTTCCATGTAGCCTGTCCTGGGTGTGTATGGGGGTGGTAGGTCATTGTAGCTATGGAATGCTACTTGTCCTGGCTGTGTTGTGAGGTCAGGCCAGCCAGCCATGTACTGTTCTATCTCTTCTCTCAGTAATTTTTGTTCAGCTTCTTTCACTGTCAGTGTCCAAGCGACTTCTCGTCCTCTTTTCTTACCCTCGGGGTTCTGCAGTGATGAGCCATGTCTGTTCTATTCGGCTTCCAGGGTCTTTGGAGTTGAGGGGCTGTGTCGCGTGCTTACCTGCTCTGTTATCTTGCTGGCAGTCTGGTGTCATTTATCAATTAATACTATTCCTATGAAATTTTTCATTTCTATTATCCCTCCCCAGTCAACTCATGGCAACCCCGTACATTACAGCGTAGGCCTCCTCCGTAGGAGTTTCCATGACGGTGACGTCTATGAAAACAGATCTCCAAGATCGGTCCTGCTGTCCTGGTAAATCTGAGTCGATACAAACTACCAGCATGCAGGCTTGAATGTAAACGAGTTTTACCACTAAAGGAATGTTTTCATTTCTAAACGTGAAGTGTAGAATATTGTGCTTAAGTTGTGTAATAGTTTGCTCATATACATCATTTTCCAAAAAAGCCCATGTATTTTAAAAATAGACTTTTAAATATCATTTTGACTTGTGATTATTAAAAGTTGTTCCCCATGTCATGGTAAACTACTCTTGAGTCTGCCCTCTCTCCTGTACTCCTCTTCTTGGCTAAGTGGGTCTTTGACGATCTATATGGCCATCCACTAGGCATTCTCTCAATTGGGGTGTTTCACTAGCATTCTTTAGGATACTCTCTTTTTCATTCAAACACTATTGCAAACCACATCATCTTTCTGCCCTCACACAACACACGGTCTTTTTTTCCAACTTGCCTATTGGTTTACAAAATTTGAGTCTGAGTCTGCAGCTAGAAATGTGGCATGCAGTTAAAAATGGTATTTTGTAGTACACAGAAATTGAAATATTCTTAGACTTTTTCCCCTGATGATGTCAGTAAATATTAAATTGACAGCTTGCATCTTGGTGAAAAGTCTCTTGGCATTCCAACAGATCAAACATTCTGACTGAAATGGACCTTTATATTCCTTTTGAAGGCTTTCTGAGAGTCGGATGATTTTATGTCAACTAGACATTCCTGACCAGGGGTGGAATCAAGCCTGCCAATCAAACGGTATCTTGATGACACTTGCTGGAGGGTTGGCCTTTTGCATGAGTATGAGGGACTCTGGGAACTGCCCCCCCCCCTTTCTCTCTTTCCCTGTGGCTTCACTTCCCCCTCTCTGGGACTTCAATGGGATTCTCAGCCTGCCTCAAGGGTGAGTCCATGCCAGCCACCTGACCCCGAAGGCTATTGATATCCGGCCATACTTCTATTGATTTGAGGATGCATGTGACCCTGCACCCACCAGCCTCTGATCTTCTGATTCCCAGGTCACCATCCCATGTCACTAGCAGGCAGTGAGGGGAGTCTGAAAAAGGGACGATGGACCAACATTGGATTTAAGAACTTGAGTTTGACTGGGCTGAGATGCCTTCTTGATATGTAATTACTTCTTCATATAAAGCTTGTTCTTCTACATAGATGAGGGTTGCTGCAGTGTCTCTAGACAAGCCAGCCTAACACATGCTTCATTATATATTTTTTTGAAAATTTAAGTTGAGACTTTAGTATGATCTTCAGCTGTATCCTGTGCCTTTTAGCTTTGAATGGAAATACTTGTTGTTGTTGTTGTTGTTGGTTGCCATTCAGTTCATGGTCATGCCGTAACCAAGAAAAAAACAACAACTTACTTTCATCAAGGCAGTACCAAGCCACAGCAACCCCAGAGGACGAGGTAGAACTGCTCTGTCACTTTCTGCGACTGTAACTCTTACAGAAGTAGAAAGAAAGCCCGTCTTCTCCCACTAAGGAGCCCTGGTGGCATAGTGGATACATGCTGGGCTTCAATCTGTGAGGTCAGCCATTGGAAGCCACCACCCACTCCCCAGGAGAAAGACAGGGCCTGTGCTACAGGAACTCTGTAATACACAGCAGAAGGAAACACTGTCGGATCCGGTGCCAGCCTTACAGCT
Source organism: Nesogale talazaci (assembly GCA_004026705.1). Classification (NCBI taxonomy): domain Eukaryota; kingdom Metazoa; phylum Chordata; class Mammalia; order Afrosoricida; family Tenrecidae; genus Nesogale; species Nesogale talazaci. Next base: position 45,232 of record PVJH01011309.1, read on the forward strand.
GTTGCTCTGTACACACCCGTGTTGCCTTCACACACCATTGTTGAGTGAGATAAAGATAAAGTCACTCGCCATCAGGTGCAATGAAAGGAGACATCATGCTAATGTGCCTTTTCTTCCTGGCGCCTTGCTTGGTTCACTGCTTTGAAAACTAGGAAATCATAAATAAAAGGTATCAACCTCTGGGGGACCAGAGAACTCATTCTTTGAGTGAAACTTGGCAAGGAATCGCGTTTCATAGAACTGATTTTGTAAGTGAACAGGAACAAAAGACTAGCCAGTCATTTATATTGGACTATTGGCTATGTTGTAGGCATGGCGAGGAATTCTGTTTTTACTGGTCATTGTGTTTAGCTTCAGAATTGTGGTCAAAGTTTGGGGCTCTTTTTAGGATCAAAGAAAAGAAAACCCTCAGAAGAGTTCAATGAAAATACCCCAAAATGTGCAGCACAAGAACACCAGCGATTAAATACAACACAATAAAAAGAAAACAAACAAAAATGGCAGAGTTTATCTTACTTAAGAAAACAACAACAAGCATTTTAGTTCTCATTAGCTATTGACTTAAAATGGAACAGTCTGTTACATTCAAAAACAGCTGAAAATTGCACACTATTAGTAGCTCTCCATGCTAAACTGTAGAATTACAAGGCATATACAACCAGTGCATTTTATTAACTCACGATGACTGCTGATAAATTACTCACTCCTCTTGTATTAATTATGATTATAATAATTTTATACAAGTCACATCATTGCAGGGCATCAGATTGATCTAAATGCAGTGGTCATTCTAAATAACCAGACTAGAAGTACCATCGTGGGAGGCCAGCTGGCGGCTCAGGCTGGTTTCATGGGATGGTAATGGCTCACTCAATCAAGTCACAATTCCCAAGACTTGTTCTCAGTTTTGAAGCCCAGAAACTCAATTTTCGTCAGCGTGCCCAGGGTTGAACACACTCGAGGGACTAGGCTTGTGCTAACTCAATGCACAAGGGGCTAGTTTGTAAACTAGACTACCAATTTGCTCATTTATAATGAGAAGGGCAATTATCAAAGGGAGTAGAAACCTATGATGTGTGGCCAACATCTGTCCCCAGTAGAAAAGTCTTCATGGGGAGCCTCTGATTATTTTTTTTTACTTCAGTAAACATTTATGAACCACCCAGGGTTTTGGCCATTTTGATTCTAAGGGTATTTCACATGTATAAACACTTTAATCAGAATTATGACCTAATAAATCATGACTCACTGCCACTGAGTCAATTCTGACTCACAGAGCCCATATAGGACACAGTAGACCTGCTCTTATCGGTCCCAAAGCGGTGCCTCTTTAATGGAGGAGGAAAAGTCTCCTCTTGCTTCCTCAGACTGGCTGACGGGTTTCTAACAGCATTAAACCAGTGTAGAACTCCATCGACTTTCAAAGTCGTTTTCCCTGCTGTTGGATTTGGAGGGTCAGCCATACAGGAGGGACTATGTGCATGATGCTATTAAGTTCACCCAATATGCACCAGGCTACCCTCTGCATATGGTCTTTAACCTAGAACTGCAAAGAAACCGATAACACACATAGAAATTACACGTAGACTTTTGTGTATATATCATAAGGAGTTGTTTTCCCTTACTAGTTCTCAAATTGGTGTGATTAAAAAACTTGAAGTCTTCCAGAGCCAACTCAACCTCTAAGCCACCCAACTTCAATAGCATTAATCCTATTTCTAGTGCTAATTCTTCTTGACATGTTATAGTCCGTTTAGGCTGTCATATCTCATTCCCTGATATCTCCTACTATTATATTTCTATTCGTGAACATTGTCATGTAGCAAAACTGTGCAGTTGATGGAACTTTGCTCTGAGGATGAGAAGTGTTTGCTATTAACAATTTAAGTATCTTTGATAGGGATATACAGATGTCTGTGAGGTATATACTCGGAGATTTGGGCAGAATTATCTTTATGTGGTATAGCGGTTACACCTGGGGCTGTGATTCCAGTGGTCCGCGGGTCAAAACCACCACCAGCTCCTGTCCACAGACATTTTTTTCTAGATTTTTTTCAAGATTGTCTACAGACATCTTTCCCCCCAGAATGCTTATTACAGACACTCTGTTGGGTTTCTAACCACAGGCTATCTACCTCTGTAATCAGTTGCATTCTGGGAAACCTGTGGAGGGGGTCTCTCTGAGTCAGCCTTGACTTAGTGGCAGTGTGTTTGTTTGGCTTGCTTTGTTTTTAATTTGGCACAGAGAAGCGTTATGTAAGTGCCATCTGTAGTCATAGGGACTCTGAGCCTGGAGGCTTAGGACCATCATCTCGGAGGACACCAACTTGAATTGGTTTAGTAGTCCACAAAGACAATATATTGGCAGGGAGCAGCAAGGGTCTTGAAAACTCATGAGTGGCCATCTCAGGTGCAATGATTGTCCTATTCCTCACTGGCAGAATGAAGAGTAAAGGAAGTCGAAGATACACAGAAGCAATTATCCAAGTAGACTAATGACCCATGAGAACATCAGCCTGCAGGACCCTGAGACCAAACAAAGCTACTCTAAAAGGGACCACATGAGGCTTTAGATAGAGTGGAACAAAAAACACCTCACCAAACTTAAAATCTCGAAAACATACCAGGCTTGCTGATCAGACGGGACTGATGGGACCCTTGGGACAATGATGCTCGGTTACCCTTCAGGTTCGGAACTGAACTCACCCCCACAGCCGAACATCCGACACACCTGTAAGAGGAATAATAGTACTAGGAGGCGCACGGTCTTAGAAGAATCACTCATTGTGATCAAAAGGGCAGCATTCATCCGAAGAGAAATCTCAGGTGAGTTAGGCACGTTGGCGGGGTAGAAACAGTAAGCATAGGTAGGGAGTGGTATCTATCGATGCTTTAACATTGTGGGGATTGTGATCGATGGCATGGGACAAAACGAATATGAACTGATGAGTGGAAAACTGTCAGCCTTCACCTGTTGCACACAAAATGTTAAAAATAAAATGAAAAATGTACTCTCTGAATTTACTAGTATGACTATGTAGGTCACATGCATTGTGTTCAATATCAAAAATCATACCATATGGAAACTATTTCCAAATATCAGTTCACTAAAGAAATACCCAGTGCTCTACTAAATGCCAAGCAAGTGTTTTAGGTCCTAGGAATAAACAGCGAGACAGAGAATAACAGGGACACAAAACCCTTGCCTTCTTAGTGCTCACCGTCTGTTTTCAAAGGCTTTCTCCACAGCACAAGTTTCTCTCAAATTTCTGTTGCTTCCTCATTCAGTACTGAAATGTCACTATCATCTTGCAATAGGAACAAGCTTAAGATTGTCTACATACATCCCCCCCACCGACCAGAATGCTTATTACGGACACTCTGTGGGGTTTCTACCCACAAGGTCAACGGTTTGAACCCACTAGGAGCAGGATGAAGGGCTCAGCCCTGCTCCCATGAAGGCCGACGGTCTCAGAAAGACAAAGGGCAGAAGATCTCCTCTGTCCCATAGGGTCTATGGGAGCCAGCACTGACTCACGGCCAGGGGGTTGGGAGGGGTTCACAGTACTCTCAGCCACCTCTCATTACGAAAAAGTCTGTCAATCTGGAATAATTACCTGTCTGTCAGGAAAAGGGACAGCTTTTCTTTAAGGTTGACAACGAAACAAATCATGCTGTTTATTATAATTACACGCACCTGACTGACAAAAATTGAAGTCTGAAATTACCACATCACATACTGGTGAAAGCAAAACAGCATGGTGGATAGGAGCATGAACCGCAGAGCCAACTGCCTGTGTGGGACTCCGCCTCTCTGCTTACTAGTCACACAGCCGTGGGCAACCTGACCTCTCTGTGCCTTGGATTTTCTCTCCTATAAATTACAATAATACCTGCTCCACAAATTAAATAGCTCATGTTTAATAAAGAACTCAGTGCAATTCCAGACACTTAACTATGTAAAGGATTATGGGGAGAACTCTCACAGCTTACTGATGCGTGTATAATCAGTAAAATACTTTTTAATGTAGGTTGAATACTATTTACTAAAGTTAGAAATGTTCTTAGGAGTCCTGGTAGCACCGTGGTTATGAGTTAGGCTGCTAACCTCAGGGTCAACAGTTCAAAACCATTAGCCGCTTCTCTTCCCATAAAGAGTTGCGGTCTCAGAAACACGCACAAGTTCTACCTGTCCTATAAGATCACTATAAGTTGGGATCCACTCAATGGCAGTGTTTGTTTTTTGTGTCCATTTGTGTTTTATTAGTCTGGGTAGACTTGAGAAACAAATTCAGAGAGACATACATGTATATAAGAAAGAGGTTTACATAAAGTGAAATTGAACATTAAGAAAGCATCACAACCTGTCCAGTACAAGCCCATAAGTCCAATATTAGCCCATATGTCCCATACCAGTCTATAAAGTCCTCTTCAGACTCACAAAACACATATAATGATGCCTAATGAAGGATGATCACAGACCAGTGGGCAGAAAGTCCTGGGATCTAGTGGCGTGGTAAACATCTCACGTGGAAGGGATCTCCACGTGGTTCCTCCAGTTCCCAGGGAATGGTGTCTATCAGAGTAGTTCCAGGTGACTTCTCCTCAGTGACATCTCTCGGGGAATTATTCTTGTCAGTAAAGCATTTCTAAGGGAGTGAATAGAAAGCGAGATAATGCCTCCCATCTCCAAAAAGGAAAACGAAGAGGTCCCAGAATTCTCAGAAGGCCATACCCACACAGTGGCCTCATTGGCTACGATCCTATTGCCAGACTAAACTCCACCCCTTCACCCTTCATGCTCTTAAGTCCCACATCGACATCAGATTATGTTACTACCACAAGCACATTCTTGTCTCCAGTATAAATGATAAGATATTATATTCTAGCCTTTTGGCTCTCTGCATGGCACCATGGTGGTCGGCAAGAACAAGCATCTTATAGAAAATGGCTAAAAAGGAGGTAAGAAGAAAGTGGTCAATCCATTTTCTAAGAAAGACTGGTCTGATGTGAAAGCACAAGCTATGTTCAATGTAAGAAATATTGAGAAAACATTAGTGATCAGAACTTAAGGAACCAAAATTGTATCTGATGGCCTCAAGGGTCGAGTTTTGAAGTGAGCCTTGCTGATCTGCAAAATGATGAGGTTGCCTTTTGAAATTTTAATTTACCTGAGCCCCAGTGGTGTAGTGGTTGAGTGCAGGACTGTGGCCCACTGGCGTGGTGGTTCAAATCCAGCAGCAGCTCCCTAGGAGCAAGGCTGGGTAGATCCCACGACCACCAGAGGGCAGTGATGCACCCTCCCAAAAAATTTAAGTTAATTTCTGAGGGTGTTCAGGGAAAAAAACTGCCTGACCAACTTCCATGGCATGGATCTTACACGAGACAAGATGTGCTCCATGGTCAAAAAATAGCAGACCATGATTGAAGCTCATGTTGATGTCAAGACTACCAATGGGTATCCACTTTGTCTGTTCTGTGTTGGTTTTACTAAAAAAAAACAAACGCAATAATAAGATTCGGAAAACCTCGTATGCTCAGTAAGTCTGCCAAATCTGAAAGTAAATTATGGAAATCATGACCTGAGGGGTGCAGACAAATGACTTGAAAGAAGTGGTCAATAAACTGATTCCAGACAGCATTGGGAAAGAACAGAGAAAAGATTTGGCAGTCTATTTATCCTCTCCATGATGTGTTTGTCAGGAAAGTAAAGATGCTGAAAAAGGCCAAGTTTGAACTGGGAAAACTCATGGAGCTTCATGATGAAGGTAGGAGTTGTGGAAAAACTACTGGAGATGAGACAGGTGCAAAAGTGGAACAAGCTGATGGCTATGAGCCACCAGTTCAAGAATCTGTTTAAAATTCAGACTTAATGTGGACAAATAGAAGGTGTTATTGTGAAAAAAAGACATTATATTCTAAGACAAGAGTTATCCTTGAAGCTTTGTTTGTAATAAGCCTAGATAAGAAATAAGCTTAAATGCCCATATACAAGGCAATGCATAAAGAAATGTAAAAATATACATAAATAAATGTACCAGAGATCCATTGCATGCTCTTCAGCAGTAAAAAGGAGTAAAAGGAACTAAGGACAGCTAGGGCAACATGAATGAATCTTACAGATAACACTGAATAAAAGAACCAAGACATAAAATACGTGGCATTATGATGTCACTGCTATAAAGTTATAAATGGTGTAAACCTAAAATGTCTTTTGGGAATGCACAAGTAGTTTGTGACACTTTAAGGCAAGATAAAAATATGTCACAAAGAACCCCCAAGCCCACCGACAGCAACCAGCAGCAGGATCTCTGACACGGAAGCCGGAGATGGGGTCTGAACCACCCGCTGACTTAGTTGCTTTTCCCAAGGTGCCACCAGACTCTTTGTGCACACAAAAGGGGGCGGTACTTGAGGAGGAGCCTGGTGGGTGGGGGTGGGGTGTCTGAGATCACAGGTGCTTATAATGTCCTACTCTTTGACTTGGCATATTGTTAGAGGGATGTTTATTTTCTAAGAATGATCAGCATACATCCTTGCATTTTTCTGTGTTTGTATTCTGTTTGGTAATAAAGACTTTTGAAAGTTGTTCAGAAAACACTTGTTTCCACAAAATTAACCACCTCGATAACATCATAGAGTATTGGATGTTTCTCTGGTTCTACCTTTTTTGCTGGAATAATTACCTATGAGAAGCATCTTGAATAAATGTCGGATGGTTGTTCTCTTTGTAACCTCAGCTTGGAATTCTTTTGTGATATGCATTATTTTTCAGTGAAAATTAAAAAAAAAATCATTGGTAGTTATATAACCTTTCTATAAAATATAGTTTTTTTAAATGGTGATTACTATTTAAAGTATTGCTGAAAGCGATGATAGTGGAAGTTTATTTTCCTAGCTTTTCTTCAGTGCCTCAGGAGGGAAAAAGGCATTTTAAAATATATTTCATTTTTGAAACACAATCTGGCAAACATCACACTGAAATGGGAGCTATCAAATATTAAAAGTGGGGCACATTAAAAACATCTGTGTTTTCATTTTAGCCTTAAAGGGTGTACTTCCCACATTGAGCGACTTGTTCAAATACTTGTTTCTTCATGTCTTTAGAAATGTTTTATATGGATACACTACAGACATTTGCTGACAAAAGAATGCAACTTGTTTGTTTTGCTTTCCCCCCATTTGCGTTCTATGTATTATTTCAGGGATTTTTTTCTTGGCAAGAAGAAAAACTACTTCCTGAATGGTATGTTGTTTTTGACTTTCATTTTTAAGAATGTTCAAAATTTGAAGAATTTATGATTGTTGACTTTTCTGTAACATATTGGCAGTGAGAGTACACCATTTGTGTGTGCAGAGAACAACGAGTTTTCATTTTTGGAAGGTTAGTTTAAATCCACCGTCTGTCAGCTTGTCCTGCTGTGACCTGCATGATGCCGTGATGCTGGAAGCTGTGCTACCTGTCCTTCAAACACTCCCAAGGTCACTCACGCTGGACAAGTTTCAGCAGAAATTTCAGAGTGAAGACAGACGAGGGAGGAGGATCTGGCAACCTATTTCTAAACAGAAATTGGTCAGTGAAAATCTTATGGTAAAAAACATCTGATAGAGTATCAGAGAGGAAGCTGTCGCGGTGGGGAAGGCACTCAAAACAGGATTGGGATGAGCTGAAAGCTTTGGAAGCCTTCATTTGCCGATGGCGCAAGACTCAAGATGAGAAGAAAAACTGCAGATATTCATTAATAATCAGACTTTGGTGTGTATAAAGTATGAATCTGGTAAAACTGGAAGTTGTCAAAAAGGAAACAGAAAGCTTAAAGCTTGATATCCTAAGCTAAGCATTAGTGAGCTGAAATAGACCGATTTTTTCCATCTTGTATCAAATGACATTATGGTCTATTACATTGTGAGAAAAGCAAATTGAAGATGAATGAATGACATCATGCTCATAATAAAAAAGAACATTTTAAGATCTACTTTGAAGTACAAAGCTGTCAGCTGTTAGCGGTAGGATAATCTCCATGTGCCCCCAGGGATGATCACATAATTTGACTATTATCCAAATTTCTACATCAAACATTAGTGAAGAAATGAAAAAAATGTTTTTCAACTTCTGCACCCTGAAATTGATGAGGTATGAAATCAAGATGATAATTACTGCTAATTGGAATGAATAAGTTAGAAACAAAGGAGACTTGCTAGGCAAAAAAGAAAAAATGTGACTCAGAAGTAGGACAAAAAAGAGAGAAAGAAATAGAAAGGACACTAGAGATGACAGAGCAAAATTTTTCAAGACCAACAACTTATTTTTTGCCAATACATCACAGGCTAGAATGCACAAGAGCCAAGTCAATACTTCTGTGGAAATAGACAATGAAGCATCCCAGAATGGTCATTCCAAACAAGGCCAGGGGATGACAGCAAATCGACCATCAATTGTTCATAGATAAGTTCAAGTTGAAACTGAAGAAAAATTTAACAACTCCACAAGAATCAAAGCACAAGCTTGAGTATATACACCTGGATTTAAAGAATATCTTAAGGAGAATCCAAAGTTGACACCAGAAAAGAATGTGAAACTGATGGTTGAACCCAGATTAGCTAATGTGATTGGGAGATATAAAATAATATACAGAGTTGCAGGAAAGATTTTGAAGGATTGCTCAAGAAGACACAGTCAGTCTTGAACATGCAAAGACATGATGATAGGCAATCAAAAGGGAAGAACCTGCCCAGTATTTCACAAGCTGAAGTAACTGAAGAAAACGCCAAGCCTCTGATTGCACCACCGAAGGGTTTGATAGGCAAATTTTTGAATGAAGCAAGAAGCACCAAAAAAGATAAAAGAAATAGTAATCATAACCAAAAGAAACGACTGATGTTCAACCATTCCAGGAGGAAGCATCTAGCCAAGAACCAATGATATTGAAGGAAGAAGCCCAATATATTAAGTTATACACGAAGGACATTGGTTAAAAACAAAGATTATGAATTGATGGAATATACATAGAGACGTTTCAATAACTGTTGAGAGCCCTCACTTGTCTGTGTCATGTGATTTAGAAGACAGTTACTTGGCCAACTGATTGGAAGCGATCCATTTCAAAAAAAGGTATCATTGAACAGTATCACTTATGTCAAGCAGATCATTCAAAAATGAAGACAGCAAGTTATTAGAACAGTGTTTCTCAACCTGTGGGTAGCAACCCCTTTGGGGATCGAATGACCCTTTCACAGGGGTCACCTGATACATACAGTAGCAAAGTTAAAGTTATGACGTAGCAACGAAAATAATTTGATGGATGGGGGTGGGGGTGGGCTGTGTCACCATAACACAAGGGAATGTATTAAAGGGTTGCAGCATTAGGAAGGCTGAAACCACTGTATTAGAGGATACAGTGTCTGGGGTCTTAAAGGCTTGAAGGTAAACAAGTGGCATCTAGCAAGGAAGCAACAAAGCCCACATGGAAGAAACACACCAGTCTGTGTGATCAGGAATCAGGTATCAGGCATCAGAAGACCCAAAACAAACAATCATATGGATGCAGATGAAGGGGGTCAGAGTGGAGACCCAAAGTCCATCTGTACACAATTGGACATCCCCTCAGAGATCACAAGGAAGGACAAGTCAACCAGAGTGCAGGATAGCACCGAGGAAACACACAACATTCCTCTACTTATTGAATGCTTCCTCCTCTCACTATCATGTCACCAGTCCTAGAGCGGAGGATGTGAACAGGTACAGATAAGAACTCTCAACATGTGGAATCCAAGACAGACGAACCCTTTAGGACCAGTAATGGGAGTAGCGATACCATGAGGGCAGGGGGAAGGTAGTGGGAGAAGGGGAGAAAGGGGGGACTGATTGCAATGATCAATGCACAACTCCTACCTGCACCCAGGGGTACGAATAATGGAAACGTGGATGAAGGGGGACAGGGGAGGAAGGGAAAAAAGAGGAGCTGATACCAAGGGCTCAAATAGAAAGAAAATGTTTTGAAAATGATGATGGCAACATATGTACAAATGTGCTTGGTACAATTGATGTATGGATTGTTATAAGAACTATAAGAACCTCCAGTAAAATGACTTATTTAAAAAAAAAAGTGGCAGCAGACATCAACAGGGTTGATGTTAGAAACCACTGGATTGGCCCCGACTCATAGTGACTCCTGTACAATGGAAGGAAACCCTGCCCAGTCCTATGCCATCCTGCCAGGTACTCTTCTGTTTGGACCCATCCATGCAGCCATCGTGTCCAGAAATTCAAGAAAGAGTCAAAAGGCTGTGTAATGAGGGATCTCATTGCTGATGTCTAAAATGAACAAATACCAGGAAAATGTTCACTGTATTATTGATTATGCAAGGCATTTCCTGTGGGGATTATATAACAAATTGTGGGTAACATTGTTACAAAATAGGAATCTGGGAAAATAATTGTGCTCATGTAGGCCCTGTACATAGACCAAGTGGCAGTCACTTGAGTAGGGCACTGTCATGTAAACCTCTCAAGGTTTAAAAGTTTGAAAAGTGCTCATCAGGGTAGGACCTTTAGTCACAGTGGTTTATTGGGAAAATAATCTGAAAAGCTGGGCCATATGCAAAAGAAAGTAGCATCAGAATTGGAGAAAGTTCATCAACAACTGTGATACAGAGATGACACGACCTTGCTCTGTGAAAGGACTTACTAATAAATATCAAAACCTTTAGTATGCTTTATCTCAGCATATAAAAACCAAAAATCTTCACAATTATACATCAAACAACATCATGATAAATGGAGAAAATGTGAAAAATTTCAAGGCTTTCATTTGACTTGGATCCATAACTAATGCTGATGGAAGCAGCAGCCAAGAAGTCAGATAATGCAGTGTAACATCTGTTGCAAATTATGTTATTTAGTACTAAAAGACACAGATGTTACTTTAAGGATTAAGATATACCTGCCATGATATTTTCCCTTGCCCAATGAGCATGCAAAAGTTAGATAACGAGTGAGATTATAGACCCTCTAGTCTATCCCACCCAAGCGTGGCCCACTCCCTCCTGATAAGGATAGTGGATTGTTCCCATGAAGGAGAGCCCAAAGACAAGGTCAAGTCAACTCAGGGAGGACCAAGCTTAGGTTGCCATCTTGACTTTAGAGTCTGTCCATCTTGTCACATGTGTATGTCTAGTGTCTGCCCTTCCTATTACGTGTACACCCCTAGCTTGTCCCCCTCCTGTTGTATGTGTGCCTAGGGTACAACCCCTCTCTGTAACAATGTAGGGGGGTAGGGGTAGGGGGGTAGGGGGGTGGGGGTGGCAGGATTCGCGTTCTCTGTGCAGAACCGGCTGCCGAGGTCACCGCCATCCTAGAGATGAGCAATGGCGTGGTTCATCTTATCTGATGTCTCTTTCGTTTTCCCTCTCAATTACACAACCATCCCTTGGACCCATTTGATTGTGGGGGCTGGTACCCCAAAGAAGATGAGGAGAAGTGGGTGTATTTGAATTGTGGTGTTGGGAAAGAATTTTTTATCACGATGGAGAGGTAAGAAAAAGAATTCCGTATATACTCGTGTATAAGCTGAGTTTTCCAGCACATTTTTAGTGAAGTTTTTGTGGCAAAATTAGGTGCCTTAGCTGATATTGGGGTTGGCTTATACTCCAGTGTATACGGTAAATCTATTTTGGAAGAACTACACCAGAAAAGCAGGACTTAGTCTTAAGTCTGTTGGGCCTGACATCAGGAGAGACCAATCCCTGAGGAAGGGCATCATGCTTGGTAAGGGAGAAGGGCAGCACGACAGAGGAAGGCTTCAGGGAGAAGAATGGAACAGGTAGTGCCAGCAGTGGGCTCTGCCAAGGCAATGATTGCCAGGATGGTACAGGACCGGGCAGTGCTTTGCTCTATTGTCAGAGGGTGGCTTTGCTGATGCATAGAGTTGACGGATCTAGCAATAGCAGTTTTTACATGGTTGTTAATTGTATTTCAGGCTATCATTATCTGAGTAACACCCGCTCCTCCCTTAACACTTATCCACATTAGGTGTGCATGATGGTATAAGGTTGCTGTTATATTATGACCACGTGTGTACTTAGGTGGTTCATGGCTACTGGGCAGGGGAATAAAATACTGCTGTTGTTTCCGGAAACATCGGGATTCTAGGACAGATGACCCCTTCATGACCAGTGGTGAGAGTGGTGATACCGGGAGGGTGGGGAAAGATGGAGTAGAAAGGGGGAACCAATGATAAGGATCTATATATAACCTCCTCCCTGGGGTACAGATAACAGGGAAGTGGGTGAGGGAAGACATTTGGACAGTGTACGATATGACAAAATAACAATTTCTAAATTATCAAGGGTTCCTGAGGGAGGGGGAGTGGGGAGGGAAAAATGAGGAGCTAATATCAAGGGCTTAAGTATAAAGAAAATGTTTTGAGAATGATGATGGTAACAAATGTACAAATGTGCCTTGCATACAATGGTTGTACGTGTCTGGATTGTGGGGAGTTGGATGAGGCCCCAATAAAATGATTAAAAACTTACTGTAGTTGTGGACTTCATTTTTAGTAGGGCTTTTCATATAGCAAGTTCTTGTTTGGAACCTTTGGAAGTGTTGTTTATTAGATTTTATTAGATTTTCCTTTTGTGGAGTCATTGTGTCAGATATGTCAGCGCTGCCTGCTGTCCAAACTTGCATTATTAATGCTCTCTCCATCCCTCTGCGTTGCATGGTTTTTACATAGTTTCCTTCACTGACAAACATCACTCACTGGTCCCTTTACCAAGACACAGAACCTGCGACTTGTGGCAACCTGGGGAAATCCACAAAGGACTCGTCCCATCATCACAGCTCCACAAGGTGCTTGTCTATGATTCCACCAGAAGACCTTAGTAAGGTGACCAGGTGTCCCATGTCACGCAGCATTTTAAAATTAAATAAATATACTACAATATATTTTTGCATTCTATGAACATTTTTGAAACTCCATACAGACAAATTTTTCATCAAAAAAAACCCTCCCTCCCCCTTCCCCCTGGTCAATGGTGTCCACTTACAATCCGGTCATTTTACTTTCAGGGTCCACTAAGGGGTCAATGAGGGGCTAGTAATGATTCTTGCATGCACCGTAAGTAAAACTTAATTTCTTTCCTCTTTGGGGGTTCAAAAGTACATGTGTTTATCAACAGTAGGTCAAATATTTCCTCAGTTTTCAGGGGTCCTCAGGAAATCCTTGTTCTACAAGAGTTGCTTCATTAAGTGATTACAGGAGGTTTGCTGTAAGAGACTTGGGGAGAGAGGAAAGTCTACCCTCTCACCAGCAAATAGCTTTCCCCTCACTCCTCATTAGCTCCTCTGCGGAAAAAAGTTGTTTTCTCAAAACGTAGATGGAAGAGTCTCATGCCCCACCTCGCTTCCACACGTGCCCTAACCCATACTTGCTTTCTCTCTACTCATTAAGGAATCAACACAGAGTGATTTTCCAATGGTGGTATACTGATCATCCCTGCCTAAGAACAGGAATAGTTTACTGAGTTACCCTATGCACATAGCTACATTTTATCAAGGGAAAAGAACATCGAACAGGATGAATATAAAGAAGCAACATGTTAGCCACTATAAAGGAAAAAAATATTGTCTGAACAGAGGCCTTCCATGTGTGTTGCTCAATCCCTTTGAGGTCGGAGGATGTTCGATAATTCAATTTATTATACTCTGGAAACTTTATTAATTATTTATATGCAAATAAGGAATGAAATTTATAAACCAAATGAAAATCTGAAATGAAAGGGAAATAACTTTTTTTTTAAGTCTTCAGATACCTCTGGAGATGACTGAAGAGGGAGGCTTAGTCAGATTCATCATACTGTCTCTGTAGGGTGAAGACCTGAGGAACCATGTGAAATAGATACAGATGACAGTCCTGGTACTCTGAGCATCAAGCTGAAGGAGACAGAATTAGATCAAACACTGGTTGGAAGTAGACAGAACAAGAACAGAAAACAGGGAGGAGAAATATTGAGCAGAAGTGTGGTCAGGTTCTCCTGACCACAGCACAAATCAGAGAGCAAGTTGGATGGAGAAATTCTAAGTTTATTCCTGCAAGTGCTTACCACATATACTCCTGTATAAGCCCACTTTTTCAGCACATTTTTAATACAGCTTTTGTGACAAAATTAGGTGCCTCAGCTGATATTTGGGTCAATTTATACACAAGTACATATGGTGCTGTTTAGCTAGGTTTCTCCTTTGAGCTGTTTCAGAGTTCAGTCCTGGCCCACAAGTTAATATACAAAGTTTTTAATAATGACTGAAGGAAATGAATAGGTGTTTCCAATGTCATAAGATGTAAGTGCAGGTTCTGCAATGATCATCAAAAAATGGTCTGTCCCTCCATTTCTCGAGGGGCCATTTGACGATTATCCCCTGAAGTTTCATGTACCCTTCTTCATCTGCATTGGGGTGATGTTTCGTGTTTGGCCACTTATTTACTGACCTTGTTAGCTTCCTTCTTGAGTTGCAACATCTCAGCTTAGCCAGCTGATTCAGTTTAAAGGAGATTTTTATTGTAGGGAGGGGATTACTCCATTTTGGATTTTTGGGGGGAGGATTTTGGTTTTTATTACATTGAGTTTTTTTTCCATTCATTTGTTTACTCTTAACTCATTTTATTGGAGGTCCATACAACTCTTATCACACTCTATTCTGTGTTAGTCTGGGTAGAGTAGAGAAACAAATTCATAAGCACATATGTATAGAAGGAAGAGGTTTATATACAAGAGGAATGGGACATTGAGAAAGCGTTCACCTTCCTCTCCCACCTTCCCCTTCCCTGCTCTCATTATTGGTCCTGAGTGGTTTATCTGTCCTGGATTCCCTGTGTTTCCACCTTTTATCTGTACCAGAGTACATGCTCTGGTCTAGCCAGATTTGTAAGGTAGAGTTGGGATCATGATAGTTGGGGGAGAGAGCATTTAGGAACTAGAAGAAAGTTTTATGTTTCATTGCTGCTACACTGCACACTAACTCATCTCCTCCCCACAAGGGATGTCCATTTGCCTACTGATGGATCTTGAGTCTCACTCTGTACTCCCCCTCATTCACAGTGATAGAATTTTTTGGTTCTTTGATTGCTCATACCTGATCCCATTGACACCTCCTGATCACACAGGGTGGTGTGCTTATTCCATGTGGGCTTTGTTGCTTCTCAGCTAGATGGCCACTTGTTACTCTTCAAGTCTTTAAGACCCCAGATACTATTGATAGATACTTTTGATAGCTGGGCACCATCAACTTTCTTCAACACATTTGTTATGCACCCACTTTGTCTTCAGTGATCATGTCAGAAGGGTGAGTATCATGGAATGCCAGTTTGTTTAAATATATTTACATATGCACATGCCTGTATTTAGACCTCTATAAATGCCCCCCTTTTAAAAAAGCAAACAAACGATATTTTGCTATATTTCTAGTATTCATCTTCCCGATGTAAAAAGTACCAAATCAGTGCCATTGATTTGATTGTGACTCATATTTTCCTATATAGGATTTCTGAGACTAAATTTTTACATGAGCAGACAACCTCAGCCTAATCTCTTAGAGTAGCTGGTCAGTTTGAAATGCTGATCTGAGGTTCTCGGCCAAATGCATAACCTATTGTGCAACCAAGGCTTTTCCAATAAAGGTGCCTCAAATGCCAAAGCCAAATCAAATCATTGCTCTTTAGTCAATTCCAGTTCATAGGAAATCTATATATAGGGTTACAGATTTTCATATACAAATTGTTACAGGAACAGCAAATGGGTTTGGAACATTGGCCTTGGGATTTCAGCCCCATGCTTGCTCATCAGCCCCGTTACGTTCCTTCAGTAAAGACACAGAGGATCTTAAAAGCACAATCAAGCAGACTGACCAAGTGGATGTACACAGAACATACCTGCAGAAGCACAGTCACCCATGGGTCACTCTCCAGGGTAGAGAATATTCCAGACAACAAAGTAAACCTCCATCAATGAAAAACCTCTGACATAATACAAAGCATTTTCTCTAACCATAATGCTGTAAAACTAGGAATAAGTAGAAGAGCAAGAAGAAATATATCTGGAAACTGAATAACACCTTGATTAAAAACAACTGGGTTGTTGCTAACAGCAATGAGTATGAGAAGAAAATGTTCTGAACATTATTATGATGATAATTGTACAACTTTTCTTAATTCAATTGAACCATTGATTTGTAGGAGATGTGAAATATATGCCAATAAAACTACTTTAAAAACTGGATCATGGAAGAAATTAGGAACGAAACTTTAAATTCCTAGATTCAAATGGGAATGATGACACAGTTTCTGGGACACAACAAAAAAACTGCTAGGGAGGAAATTTATAGGAACCAATGTACACATCAAAAGAAGACTGGTAGGAGCTTAGTCCCGGTGGCGTAGTGGTTGAGTGCGGGACTGCGGCCCAATGGCTTGGCGGTTCAAATCCAGCAGCGGCTCTCCAGGAGCAAGGCTGGGTAGCTCCCACAACCACCAGAAGGCAGTGATGCTCCCCCACCCCCACCCCCCAAAAAAAGGCGGAATAAAAACATCAACAACTTAGGTCAATAAATTGAACTCATAAAAAATAATGGTGAAAGATGTCCACAGATCGCAGAAGAGAGGAAATAGTAAAGACCAAAACAGAAGGGCACAAAGTAGAGAAACCACAGAGAGAATCCACCAAAGTGTGAGTTGGTTCTTTGAGACGATGAATAAAATGGACAAACCACCCGTCAAATTAATGAAGCAAACGATCAAGACACAAACAGCTAAAAAATAAATGAAACGGATGGCATTACAGCTGACCCAACTGAAATAAAAAAATACAAGGGAGAAAATTGTGCTCTAACAAATTTGAATACCTAACAAAATGAACAAATTTCTAGGAACACACAATCTATGTGAAACAAAAACAACAAAAAGTGAGAAAGCCTAAATAGACCCATATCAAAAGCAGAAATGGAGGATGTCATCAAAAAGAAAAAGCAAGAAGAAAGCTTCAAACAAACAAAAAAGGGATGATGGTCCATTTGAACTCCCGCTTCCTCACAGAAGGAAATAACACCTGCTTACTAGGACTGGCTACTTTGACCAGGGTCACAATAGAAGTTTCCCATTAGAAGGGGATAAAATGTAGACCCCTACTCTCATTCCTGAAAAAGACCAGGGGCAGGCTGAGAGAGACGGAGGAAACCCGAGACTATGGCCAGAAGACATCCTCAAAACCTGCACCGGAGGCATTCCCTGAGGGTGCCTTTCAGCCAAATAACATCGTGGCCTACAAAATAAGCAGTCACACCTACGAGGTGTATGCTTCTGAGAACAATCAACTGTGGGAGACCAAATGGGCAAGGTTTGTCCCCAACCCAAATGAGACCCCAAGGGAAAGGAGAGATGGTCATCGTGGAGGGTGCTGACACACTGCAGATGGAAGCTAGGTCACAGTCCAATTTGTGTGTGAATTCTGGAATGCAAAACTGCTTTGCCAGGCACACTGCCACCTCCACGACTCATCCGACAGTGGTGATAACACGTGGGCTTTCAGATTTCTGTACTGGGAGAAGACTGTGGGTGCTGGCAGGTTTCACATGCCAATGAGATGGTTGAAAAGATCATCCTCAAGTGACATCTTTTTTTTCCCCCCTGACACTTTAAGAAGATCTTTTGCGACAGATTTCCCCTAAGGAAATGTGTCATTGGATATCTTTACTCCTGAATCCAGCATCACTGACTGGGGATCCAAGAAAAATGAAATCTTTTTGCATTTTCGATGTTTTCCCCACTTGTCATGCTACTGTTTATTGACCCAGCTGTAGGGCTGCTTGCTGTTTCACATGGAATTCGAATGCCTGCGGAAGGCTGAGAAGCACTTCATCAGCAAGTGCTTCAAGTTCTCCGTGTTTGCAGGAAGCGAGGGTGTGCCCTCTGCACATCGCAGGCTTCTGGTGATTCCCCTCCACTCCTGACGACGTGCTTGTCTTCATAAAGTCTAGCATCTCAGATCATTTGCTTAGAAGAGAGCACAAATTGGTGTGGTGAAAAGAGACAACCTTGATACACACTTTTCTTGATTTTAAACCAAGCAGCGTTCCCTGCCTCTATTTGTATGACTGTCTCTGAATTTCATGCCCAGGTTCCATGTGAGCACAATGAAGTGTTCTGGAGCTTCATGTCCTCCGTAGATCGTTATGACCTGCCAAGCGAAATGCCTTTGCAGAGTCAGTCAAACACATGCAAACATCTGTCTAGACCCATATGACAGCAACAGAGCCAACCCTCATTGCTTAGGAGAAAGATAGCGCTTTCTACCCTCTGTCGGGCAGGGTTCTCCTAGAGAAATAAAACCAGGACACTAGTAATTCTCTTTATATATTTATATATAGAGAAGGATATATAAGATAAGAAAGAAACAGTTAACTATCTATAAAGCAGTACAAATTGCTCAGTGTGACTCACTTGTGTGAGACAGCTAGAAGACTGGCAGTCCTTTAAGTCTGGAGGGCTGCTGAGAGTCCTCTGTAGAGCAATTCAGGCTACCTGGTCACAGGCAGCAAACAGCAGAGCAGGTCACCAACAGTCAGTCAGATGACAGAGTCCAGCAGTCCCCAGCTCAAGAGATGTATATCCCAGGAGTGTGGCGAAGTAGGGCTTGAAGGAACCTCAACTCACAGTGAGACAGTCCACGATTAGGTGTCCCATGGGTAGTATTGCTTAGAGGTCGAGGCAAAGGACAGACAAGGCAGCTGTCTGGTCCGAAGATCAGAAAGCAAGAGAGAAAAAGCAGGACTTGCTGAGCCCTTTCTATCTCTGCCCTTCAATGCATCCTGTGTGTTCATTGACCGTGCCATCACAACAGCCCCACCAATCTTCTGTGGCCATGTTGGCATAACAAACCTACCCATCACATACCCCCATAAAGACTTCAGAAACCTATGTGGACAATTCTGTCTGTCCTACAGGTAAAGTGACCAGACTTTCACAGTGGTAAAGCAGGACTCAATTGACAGGGGGTGGGGTAGAGGGGGTACAGTCCCTTCCCATTCTCCTGTTCCCTAGCTTGTCATGCATTCTTTCCAAAAATAGGAACTTTTAAAAAATGCCGTGGGGTCACAGGAAAAATTGTTTAAAATTGGGACTGTCCCACCAAAAGCGGGATGTGTGGTCACTTTAGTTATAAGAGTTGGCATGGACTTCATGACAGTGAGGGAAGGAGGGAGTGACCCCTTATTCTTGTCCTCTTTTGAATCTTACTTGAGTTTTTGGAAGCTATTAATGATATTGTTAGATAATTTCTGCAATATTTTGGGTCCTCTTTCTTTAGAATGGGTATAAATGTTTCTCTTCTGATCAGATTCACCATCAGTGCCCATTAAAATAACAGTTAAGAAATCAAATGATATAATGAATTAGGATAATCTGCTGGACACGACTTCTTTAGAGTGTTTAGAGTTAAAGATATCATCACTTTGACAACTAAAGTATGTTTGGCTAACCTAGGGTATTTCTGAAAATCTCACATGGATGTGAAAGAAAAATGGGCAGCAAAAAAGGAAGATTCGAAGAAACAGATGTGTTTGAATTATAGTGTTGGCAAAGAACAGCAAATAGATCATGCACAGTCGGAAGAAGAAACAATGTTGTCTTAAGGAAACAATGTTGTCTTAAAGGAAGGATACCCAGATGCTTCTTAGAAGCAAGAGATGGTGAGACTTGGCCTCCCCAACAGGGAACATGTTATCAGGCAGGATCCGGCCCCACAGAAGGACATCAGGCTTGAAAAGGTCAGCATAAAAGAGGAGGATCCTTGATTAACTGAACTGACATGACCAACAGGGTGAGCATGGCACAGGGCCGGGCAGTGATTTGCTCTGGTTCACTCAGGGCAGCCAGGAATCGGAATGGACTTGAGGCCACCCAGTAACAGTGAGAAGCTTCATGAGAGCAATGAAGCATCACTACATTTTCAAAAAGAGATAGCCATAGAAAGAATTTTTAAGATATAAGAAAATGGTTCATCCGTGATATGGCATCATTTATAGTAGCTGCCTGTAAGAGTTGAACCCCAAATGTCTAGTTTATCTCAATAAAAAAAGATTTTTAAAAGTGGCGTACAATGTATACTGGGAGGAAGCTCTGCTACAGCCAGCTGTCCAGGCAGTCAGGCTTCCTCCAATGTGCAGTTCAAACATCTTCAAACTTAGGGCATCAAGCTTGCCCGGGCTTTATTCCAGTTAAACCTAGAAGGTTAAAAGACACTGGGAAAAGACACATCTGCTCTGAACTGCTACAGCAGGATTATATTCCCCGAGTAAGAACGAATCATCTGGTCCTACTTGAGAATGTCGGAATATACATTTTAGTTATGGGGTCTGAAAAGCAAATAGCCTGGCTAACATTTACCTGGTCTAGCCCTAGGGTTCTCTGTCTAACATGAACACCACCTCGTCTGAGTTTTCAAACTTCCTGTGACGCTTCCTTGCTTTTCTTCACGGTCACCACTTGAGAGTCCTTGCAGAAGCCATGATGCTGCAGGCCTCCATCTTTGCTATGACGTCTATCTCTTTTGTCTGCTATTCCTTTCCTTCCAACTTCCTCTTCCTCCAAAGAGAAGAGACATCTCATTTTAAAGACCTATTTCCTCTCTGATGACACAGCAGGCACAGGTCTCTCCTTGGTGCTCACTGAACTTTATCCTTACCTCTAGTACTGAACGCAAAAGTGTAGCAGTTACGTACTTTCCTATCAACTTGAGCGAAGGGGTGGTGTCAAGCTGTCAATCATGTCACAGCCAATGATGTCTCAGTGTGGGCATGACCTTCTCCTGAGGATCCTGGGAAGTACTGTCTTCCTCCCTGGAGGCAGGACACTCACCCTCTGTTTCCCCTTCATGCTGACAAGCCACATGGAGCTATGCATGCTGAGGGCAGCCAGAGCCTGGAGCTGGAGGAGCCCCACGGAGAGCTGCACCAGTGCTGAGATGCTTCCCTGAGACTTTTCACCCACGGGTCGGTGAGCTTCCTGCTTTCTGCATCATTGCATGTGCTGCATGAGGCTGAAGAAGAGTTTATGCAATAGTAAGGAACACATGGGCTAATATTGAACTTATGAGCTAATATCGAACTTATGGACTTGATCTGGACTGAGGAGGTTTTCTTAATATACACTTGCTCTTTTATATACAACTCTTGTATTAGTCTGGTTAGACTAGAGAAACAAATTCATAGACATGCATATAGATATAAGGGAAAAGTTTACATATAGCAGGAATGGAACATTGAGAAAGCATCCCAACTCAGTCAAGTCCAAGGTCATAAGTCCGATATTAGCCCATATGTTCGATACTAATCTATAAAGTCTCCTTCTGACTCAGGAAGACCATGCAATAATGACACCAGGACAATCACAGACCAGTGAATGCAGAGTCTTGTGTATCTGGTGACAGAAGAAGCATCCCAGTGCTGGCAGGGGTCTCCCCATGTCTCCTTGTTTCCAGGGTTCAGAGTCCATTAGCAGTATCTATTGGTGCTAGAAACATCTTAGCACTGGTAGGGGTCTCCCTGTGGCCTCACAAGCATAGCAGCACTGGCAAAAGTCTCCATGTGACTTCTCTGGCTCCAGAAGTTTGGTTCCCTCAGGATAAGTCCATGTGGCTTCTCCTCCAGCTCCACCAGTCTCGAGGAATCAGGATTTATCAGCATGCTGTCATCTCATCTTATCAGTAGTTTGTCTCCAAGGCACCGAGTCAATGGTCTCTCACTGCCAATTGGGGAATACTAAGAGACTTCCTAGAATTCTCAGGAGAAAGCCATGCCCACACAGAGGCCTCATTGGCTATCTCCAGATTGGCAGGTTAGACTCCACCTCTACATTCCCAGTGCTGAAATTGACACAGATCAGTGACTGCCACAACTCTCTCTTACATACATATGAGTCTCTCTGGATTTGTTTTTCTAGTCAACCCAGGCTAACATAATAAACTTGTTATAGTTATTGGAAGGAACAATAATTTAATGTAAGGAGAACCCATATGCTCACCACAAGATGCCTCTTTGAGGAAATAAAATGCACCTGTCCTGCCCTAGTTGTTGGGAGTCAGTCTTAGAGACAAGATGGCAGCGTCTGAGGAGCTGGACGAGCCGGAGGAGAAGCCACATGGCCTTACCCTGATGGAACCAGACCTCTGAAGCTGGAGAAGCCACATGGAGACCCCTGCCAGCGCTGAGTTGTTTCTACCAACACTGGATGCTGTTGATGGACCCAGAGTCCTGGAAGTGAGGAGCCCTGGGGAGACCCCTGCCAGTGCCAGGACTCTGCACCCACTGGCCTGTGACTTCATGAGTTAGAAGGAGACTTTATAGACTGATAACGGGCATATGGGTTAATATTGGACTTAAGACTTTGAACTAGACTGGGCTGGGATGCTTTCTCAATGTCGCATTCCTCTTATATATAAACATTTCCCTTATATTCCCCCCCCCCAAAAAAAGGCACCTGTCCCAAACCATGGTATTTTCAATCACTTCATATGCATGTGAAAGTTGAACAATGTATAAGGAAGAACAAAGAGGAATTGATGCATTTGATTATGGTATTGGCAAAGAGTATTCAAAATACCATGGACTACCCAAAGAACCAACAGTTCTGTGTTGGAAGTGTGGGCGGCGGAATTCATCTTCGCATGGAGGGTGGTGAGACTTTCTCTCATGTACTTCGGTTATGTTATCTGGAGAGACTAGTCCCTGGAAAAAGACAACTTGCTTGGTCAAGTAGAGGGTCAGGAAAAAAGAAAAGAGGAAGACTTCAATGAGCTGGATTGACACCGTGGCTCCAGTCATAGGTTAAAACATATCAATCGTGGGGACGGCTCAGGATGGGGTGACGTATTGTTCTATGGTACGTGAGGTTGCTGTGGTTCAGCCCCCACTCAACAGCACCTAACAATAACAGCAGCATTTCTTCCAAAGGTACAGTTCATTGATGTTCACCATCTCATAGCCCTCGGGAGACTTAGCTTCTCAAGGGCAAAGACTGGGTGCAACTATCTTAGTATGCTTTATGCATAGGGCAGGCTCTGTCCTCCTTAACTGAGGACAGAATAGATAATGTCTGCATTCCTGCCGCTGCTCAGTTGCTACACTCTTAATGTCCTTGTTTTGACTTGACTGGAGGAAGCTGTTAAGGAAATACATTTTCCTTCTTTCTTCCTTTCTTTCTTTTTTGAAATACATTTTCTACTGATATAAAGAGAGGCCTGGTGGTGTGGTAGGTTTGGCGGCTAACATGAAGACTGGCTGTCCAAACCCCACATCGGCATGGAGGGAGACGGAGTCTGTCTGCTCCAGTAAAGATGTCCAGCTTCAGAAACCCTAGGGAGAAATTCCATTCTGTCCGACTGAGTCAGTGATCAACTCAATGGCATTAGGTAGGTAGGTAGGTAGGTAGGTAGGTAGGTTGGCCTGCAGGCAGGCAAGCAGGGAAAACTGATCTAACAGAAAAGGTGATCCCGGTGCTCTTGATTTCCTTAGAATCAAAAGAGTAAGCTT
Source organism: Nesogale talazaci (assembly GCA_004026705.1). Lineage (NCBI taxonomy): Eukaryota > Metazoa > Chordata > Mammalia > Afrosoricida > Tenrecidae > Nesogale > Nesogale talazaci. The sequence goes on from PVJH01011309.1 coordinate 68,807, forward strand.
ACTGACTGCAAAGAGAAAATATATTACAACAGTAAGATCAGGGCCCACTTTTACATGTCTTCTATTACATTCTGAGTATGAAAAACAATTACAATGACTTTTTCACGGGACAACAAAACGAATAGCCAACAACAAACTCATTGCCATCAAGTCCATTTGGACTCTTAGTGACCCAAACGAACAGGGTAGAATGATCCCTGAGAATTTCCTAGTCGGCTTTTTCTGCTTCTCCTTCAGAGCCGGTGCTTGGTTCAAACTGCAGCTGAACGTGTAACCACTATGCCATCAGGGCTTCTAAGCAGAGCAATCAACTCCAAGGAAAGCCCCACCGCCATCAAATCAAGACGGACTCTCGTGGATTTCCCACCGTAACCGTTTATGGGAGGAGGCAGCCCAATGGTTTTCTGGTGATTTCGAACTACTGACCATGCGCATCGCATCCCAGCTCATAACCATTACACCACTTGGGCTCCAACCAAATTCAGAAGTTCTAGAAATGCCAAAGGCTTTTTAGTCTTCAGTGCCCTAGTCTTTCAAACCGTCAAAGTAGCTGAGGATTTTTTTTTTGAGGATTTAAAAATAGGAAAACTAAATAAAAGGATCAACAAGAACGCTGCGTACTTGTAAGACTTTTCATGTTTAAGAAGCTGAGCCCCATAGCACCCTCTAGCCGTTCTCCTTGGTATTACAAGGCGGTCTCCTGTGTGCATTTGCACGGAGGTGGTTCGAAGTCCTTGGGGGAACATTCATAATGTTAACCTAAGTGCATTGTCATAAAAGCATCTAAAGTATCCTTTCAATAGCCTGATTGTGGGTTTTTTCCCAGTTCGTCTGAAAAGCTACTGTTATGTAGTCATCAGGTTTGTAGAGAAAGTAATTAGCACTTGTAAACATGTTAAGTACCTCACACAGAATGTCTTTAAAAAGCTATCACAATAAAAGCCCCAGCACTTACAGACAAAAAA